>CAJQZM010032070.1:0-44560 GCA_907164665.1 Colias nastes | reverse complement strand
GAAACATTTTTTCTGACGACATCCACAAAAATTCATCTGGCGTAGGCATTACAATCGGTTGTAGTATTTGATATATTACTTTACATGTTGAATAAATTATTGTACGAATTGTGCTCTCGCCCATACGGAAATTATCCGACAGCGATGTAAAAGAATTTCCGGTTGCTAAAAACCTGAAAAGAAACATATTACATTAAGGGGCTAAAAGACGGAAGTCACTAGCGCACGAGGTTTTAAATTTATTTTTACGAAACTATGGAAGATACAAAGTCTTTCTTTTGTTTGCGGATATTACACAACAGGGTGGTATTTTAGCAACAACAATTTCTTTTAAATTCCTTTACTAATAGTTATGTGCTGTTAATCTGCCAAAAGTGGCCACTTTTAGCACTTTTACAATACATAACTAAACGAAGATATTTTCACTGCTTGTAATATTAGGTAAAATACCACCCTGTTGTGTTATATCCGCAAACAAAAGCAAATCTTTGTGTCTTCTGTAGTTTGGTAGAAATAAATTTAAAACCTCGTGCGCTAGTGACTTCCGTCTTTTATCCCCTTAAGTATTTTATATTCTGTTTTCTTGATTTATTAAAAAATTGTTCCCAGGTGTAGCATGTAGAGAAAGATGGACAAGAATCCGAGAAAACTATAGAAAGGCGTTGAGTTTAAGAAAGACAAAAAGTGGTCAAGCCACAACCAAAATAAAACCGCCTAAATATAACAAAGAGCTAAGCTTCCTCTTTCCCTATATAAACGATGAAGAAAATAGAGTTTCAAATATATCAGTACCAGCACGAGCAGTGCCTTCTTCAGTTAATTCCCCACATTCCGAGTCCGGAGAAGATTTCCAACAAGCGGAATCGCCACTACCGAGATACACTCCAAATCGCTCTTGTAGTCGTTCGTCATCGCACAGATCCACAGAAAATCCTACCACTAGTGTAGCAACAGTACTAAAAGATTATTTGGCCGAACAAAACCGGTCACGTGATTCTGCGCAAAATAATATTAATGTAAACCAAGATCCTATAATAGATTTTTTTATGAGTATGGCTAGAACTGTACAAGGACTTGATAAAAAGAAACAACTGTACATCAAAGGTCAATTGTTTCAATTAGTGCATAATGCAGAAATGGAAACGCTAAATGAAAAGGAGGCTACTTCTGTATCTATTGATACGGTTCACTCCCCTGAAATGACCCTCTTTACGTTGCCGCTGAATTCTCTACAAAATACTACAGTGTCTCATTTGACAAAATATGCTGAATCTGTACGTCCGCGTATTGCATCGACCACCTCGACTGTCACATCTGGAGTGTCTCATTTAACGAATACTGAAACTGTACGTCCACGTATTGCACCAACCACTTCGACTGGCACGATACCTCAACAAGAAATGGCATCAATACACCCTACACAACAAATAACGATAATGAGTGACGAGATTATTAATGCATCCTATGATCATGAGAGCTCTGAGTTGAATGAAGAACTAAATAAATACGTAGTATTTAAGAAATACTAATTGTTGATTTTATGTTCTTTTCTAAACAATACCTGATTACTACCTCTAAATTCTTAATAAAACTTATCAATAAATAATACCTCAAACATACAACGAGTCTTTCCTCTGGTCCGATTGCCCTTCTAAATCTTGAATTTTCCATAGTAAGATGTGGTTTTAGAATATGTAGCAATTCTTGAAATTTCCTGTATGTCATGTGTAGATATCTGAAAAATCGTTCATCATCATCTATTAAATCTGGAAATAACGTATGATATTCTCCATATAAGTTCCTTTTTAAATTAATGTTGTGAATCCAGAGTCTTTTTTTTCTTCGAATTTCATTTTCTTCTTCCTCTGCCAATAAGCTGGCTATTACAACAATTTCTTCCATAGCAAAATGTCACCAAAAGCAAGAAAAAACTGCAAAAATTGTTGGCAGCACACAGAAATGCGGCGCGTTCGGCGCGTACGGTGCTGACAAATATGCGACCCAATTTTAAAATGCGGCGCGTTCGGCGCGTGCGGCGCGTACGGGGCTGACAAATGTGCGATCAGCTTTAGACTACCATTTCAAAAATATATTCTAATTGTCCGTATTTGACAGTTTACAGGTGACATTTTAAAATGTTCGTGTAATACTTTATTGGACGGATAAATTTTAACCAAGGAATGAAAAATCGGCGCTTAAAATAATAAGTTATTTTGAACAATGATATCGGCATTCGAGATATGAACAATGACATTGGCATTTTGAAACCACAATGTCATACAATAAGACAAGACCTTTCACTTTTTGATAAGAATACCTACTATTTACAAAAGAATAAGTAATAACTTAAATAAATGGTAAAACCACTAAAATTTACAAAATAAATAAATAGCACGAATTGAGAATACGCTACAAATACACTGAATAAAATTAATGTTGTAAGTTGTAACTCGTCTGTAAAAGTCTGTAAAAGAAAAAAAAACTACACAAAAAAATGAGTACACTACTCTATTTTATAAAACCAATGAAGCGTCACTTTCAATTGTTCGTAATAACGAAAAAAAAGTCACTATAAAGCGTTGTAATATAATTGCTTATTTCAGCCGTTTCAGTACCTGCTCCGGTAGCCGTGATCGTCTAGTGGTTAGGACCCTACGTTGTGGCCGTAGTAACCCAGGTTCGAATCCTGGTCACGGCAGCGCAAGCTGTCTCGGCGGAGCAATGTTTTTTATTTTTTTGTAAACTATGTTAAGTTTATTTTTGCGTTTTGTTCTCATTTACTTTTTCTTAATTTATTTTCAATATATTATAAAAAAATAAACAAATCCACCGATGTCATAACTTATTTGTTTTTTTGTTTTGCTTAGATCTAGATAACCATTAACTTATATGTTAAAAAGTAAAATGAAATAGAAGCTGCGTTCTAAAATTACTTACATTCTAAGGCGTCTTTTTTTAATTTACCTTACGTACTAGTTATGCCTTATATACCTTTAAACGATCTAAAAAAAAAAGAAATTCCCTTCTGTAGATTTTAGGAAAATCGCTTCAAAACATTTTAAACACACGTTGTTTCAAATTTGTTTGCAATTTAATACATTTATACAAAATTTACCTACTACTTATATTTTAAGGAGTTGGAATTTAATTTCTTACTTTTTATAACTTTTAAATTAATTTAAACGTATGTAGTCTTTGCAAGAAATTTTAAATATTTTCAAGACATTTTTCAAAGAGAGCAAAAGCCGGTTTGAATAATTAATCATTTCGTTTGAATTGTTCTAAGAATACATTTTATAAAATAAAGGTCATTATGATGTTTAGGAGTTTTACCGTTTTATTTAATTCTCCGAGCGTACAATGAGAAGAGAAAATCTTATCAAAATAGTTCCAGCAATAAGTTTTCTTATAACTGTATTTTCGAATTAAAATTACCTATTTTAATACGAATAAATGGTCACATCAATTGTTTATTTCTTAAGATTTAAAGTAATGAAATAAAGTGTGTTAAGGAAGGATTGAGAAACTGGGCCAAAAATGATTATTACATATCAGTCGATATCACTGATAAGATTTTAACTTGAACCAAAGACTACATAATATTACTGATACGCATTATATTATATGGAAATTTACTCTCATTCAGTATTTAAATTATCCTATTTTTTTAGGTCTAATACTTTTAACTACTATAATTATTTTTTAAATGCGACACACGTCAGACACCTTCTTTCAAGAAAAGAATTATCAAAATCGGTTCATTCTGTCAAAAGTTCTAAGGTAACAAAGTCAAATAAAATATAGTCAAATTGAAAAATTTTTCGCAAAAGTACTTTAGTTTCCAAATGAGTTCTGTTGCATCTGAGAGATTATTTTCCAGCGCAGGTCTTATTCAAACATTTTTGCGAAATCGCCTTTCTCTGCAAAACTTAAGATATGTTTTTTTAAACAAAAATTTTATCAATGTTAATTTTAATTACTAAAATTTTTAATTGCCTAATTATTAACCTATGTCTCTACTTTTTATATTAATAAAAGAAAAATCTGACTTCGAATTCACAGTAAGCGTATCGGTATCGGTATCGGTATCGCCGATATTTTTATAAGAGTATCGGTATCGGTATCGTATCGGCGAAAACGCGTATCGATGCATCCCTAGTTATAATAAATATAACATTATAGTCACGACCATTTCGCTTTGCCTTTTTATGATAACATACCACAAAATATGTCCTTCGCTACGACGCCGTATCTGACAGAATATCAGTACTTCGTATTAGAGGTCAATTTGCCAACATCTCCTTAGTAAATGTATACGCTCCTACAGAATTAGCGGAAGACGAAACTAAGGATCAGTTCTACGAACAGCTCGAACTGATATATGACCAATTACCGAGCTACGACATTAAAATAGTACTGGGGGATTTTAACGCCAAAATTGGAAGGGAGGATATATATGTCCCAACAATCGGAACACATAGTAAACATACACACTCTAACGACAACGGGCTAAGACTAATAAGTTTTGCCTCAGCCAAAGCCATGGTAGTCAAAAGTACTATGTTTCCACACAAGGATATCTATAAGGGAACTTGGCGATCCCCTGATGGATACACCATCAATCAGATTGATCACGTAGCGATCGACGAGCGTCACAAAAGAACTATTGAGGATGTAAGAACTTTCCGCGGGGCAGACTGTGACAGTGATCACTACCTGCTGGGAATAAAACTCAAATTTAGAATCAAATCAGTAACAAAACATTCACAAACTGCAGAGGACAGAATTGATATAGATAACCTAAAATCACAAAATATGAAAGAAACATTTCAATTAGAACTGAGCAATAGATTCAAAGATTTAGATATTAATGACCCTATTGACACAGTATGGGAAAATATAAAGAGCACGGTAAAAGAAATTGGTTTTAAAGTATTAGGGAAGGTCAAAAAGAGAAAGCGGAGGAAGTGGTGGAACCAAGAGTGTGAAGATAAAATGCAAGAAAAACGTCACTATAAGGTCCTGGCGGAACAAGATAGGCAATGGATTGGAAAATACTCAGAATGCGGGTTACAGCTAAAGAAAGCTATCAGAAGAGCCAAAAGACAGCACTTTGATGACCTCATACAAAACATGGAGCCATTCATACGAGCCGGTGAATCAAGGAAATTCTACAAAGAAGTTAAAACCACAAAAAAAGGATACCAACCCACAACCCAAGTGCTGGAGGACGAAAATGGTGACCTCATCACTGATAAAGACGACATCAAGATAGCTTGGCGAGAGTATTTCCAGAACCTACTTAATTGCCCACCCCCTCAAGTTGAAATTACCAGGGAGACCGAGGACAACAAGGAAGACACACCCACTCCCACATTTGAAGAAGTGCACAAAGCAATCATGCGGCTCAAAAATAACAAAGCACCAGGTATTGACGGCGTGCCTTCCGAAATATGGAAGCAAGGTGAGGCGGTGATTCATTCCAAGTTGTACGAAGTCCTTAGAAGGATATGGGAGGAACATATACAGCCAAAAGATTGGAATACAGGGATCATCTGCCCAGTTCATAAAAAAGGTAGCAAGAGGAAATGTAGCAACTACCGCGGAATTGCTCTGTTGCCAACAGCATATAAAATCCTGTCGTACATATTGCTGGATAGACTGGAACCCTACGCGGAAAAAATCCTCAGTGATTATCAGTGTGGGTTTCGTCGAAACCGAAGTACGATCGACCAGATTTTCCTGCTCAAACAGATCATGGAAAAGAGGTGGGAATACGCTCTGAGCATGCACGCGCTATTTGTAGATTTCGAGAAGGCTTACGACAGTATTGATAGGGGCGCCCTGTTTGCAATTTTAAAGGAACTTGGAATTCCAGCCAAACTGGTGGACTTAATTAAAACAGCTATTGGAGACAGTAACATGCGAGTGAGGGTGGGCAAAGAACTAACAGAAGAGTTTGCGGTGCTCACCGGATTAAAACAAGGCGATTCTCTGTCGCCTGTGCTATTCAATTTGGTACTGGAATATATCCTGCGGAAAATGCTTGCATTGGACTGCGGAGTGTTACTAAATGGAAAGCATTTGGTGATTGGATATGCTGACGACCTCGCATTGCTTGGTGAAAACCGTGACGAAGTGGGTAAAGCCGCTGAGACCTTAAAACAAGAAGCTGAAAAGGTCGGACTAAAAATAAACGAAAAAAAAACGGAATATCTCCATATGAAGCGCTATAGGGACACACGAACTCAACGCCAAAACCTACAGGTTGGAGATACAACGTACACGGGAGTAGCTAGCTTCAGATATCTGGGTTGCACGATAACGGATGCACACACTAGAGAGGAAGAAATTAAAATCCGCATACAAAATACCCTCAAGTGTGGTGCAGCCTTGCATAAAGTCCTCGTGTCCAGGCCTCTAAGTAAAAAAACCAAACTGCGGATATACAAAACGGTTATAAGACCAATACTTACTTATGGTTGTGAAGCCTGGACCCTAACCCAGAACGAAGAGCGTAACCTTTTAGTCACAGAACGAAAGCTTCTTAGGAAGATCTTTGGTCCTATCAGACAAGAGGATGGAAGTTGGAGAATCCGGAAGAATGCCGAATTAGAAAAACTCATGGCCGAGCCAAATATACTTGGGGAAATAAAAGCGCATCGCCTGCGTTGGCTTGGTCATGTAGAGCGAATGGGTGAGGAGCGAGGTCTGAAGAGAGCATACTTGGGCCGTCCCTCGGGCCGTCGGCCGGTGGGTCGACCCAAGTATCGCTGGCGCGATCAAGTGGAGAGGGACCTGAGTGCGCTTCAAGCCAGTGACAATTGGCAAGTGACCGCTCAGGACCGGGGAAGGTGGAGAGTTCTCGTCTCGGAGGCCAAGACCCACTTCGGGGTTTCAGCGCCACAGGAGTAAGTAAGTAAGACCACAAAATATCGTATTCTGTTATGAACCTTATCATGAAGTACGCCATGTGAATATTTATACACTATAATATTATATCAACACGCTTTTTTAAGCTTCACCTATATGTTTATATGTCACCAATCACCATATCATTTAGACCCATTTTAATTTAAGATAAATTTAATCGTGATTTTACCTTGTTTAAACTATGTTTAATTTTATTATACACTAGCGACCCGCCCCGGCTTCGCACGGGTGCAATGCTGATACTAAATACACTACAGAAAAACTGTGAACGTTGTATATAAAAACATAGCGGCCCGCTCCGGCTACCGGTACCGCCGCAAACGCTACGTCCCGCAATTTTTAAATTTGTAATATCTTCGAAAATATTTACTTAGATCATACGGTATAAAGGGCCATATAGATCTATATTAAATGAACAATGTATTCAATGTATTTAATTGGTTAAGGATTAATGCTGTATTGGTTAAAATCGCTTCGAAAATTAGCCATTATTTGTCGTAAAAAGTAAATGACAAAAAAAAGTTATAGTGGGTTATCCATATAAGAGATAGACATATACCATCGCGGACTTTTCTGTAGACCTTTTCAATGTGTACAATACTTAGTACATTATTTTGATAAAACTCGTAGGGTTAAGCCTGCGTTTGCAATGTAAGCGGAAAAAATGTAATTTTTTACGACATCACATTAGAAACCTCAAAAATAACAGTACTTCACTATTTAATGGATGTTATTATACATATAAACCTTCCTCTTGAATTACTCTATCTATTAAAAAAAACCGCATCAAAATCCGTTGCGTAGATTCAAAGATTTAAGCGTACAAAGGGACATAGGGACATAGGGACATAGGGACAGAGAAAGTGACTTTGTTTTATACTATGTAGGCAATGCCCTCTATTCCTAAAATGCACTAATATCTATAAAAGATTGAATTTAACAGACTCATAACACTATATAAATTTACTAGCGACCCGCCCCGGCTTCGCACGGGTGCAATGGCGGCCAGCCGGTACCGCCGCAAACGCTACGTCCCGCAATTTTTAAAACTGTAATATCTTCGAAAATATTCACTTAAATCATACGGTGTAAAGGGCCATATAGATCTATATTAAATGAACAATGTATTCAAGGTATTTAATTGGTTAAGGATTAATGCTGTATTGGTTAAAATCGCTTCGAAAATTAACCATTATTTGTCGTAAAAAGTAAATGACAAAAAAAAGTTATTGTGGGTTATCCATAAGAGATAGACATATACCATCGCGGACTTTTCTGTAGACCTTTTCAATGTGTACAATACTTAGTACATTATTTTGATAAAACTCGTAGGGTTCAGCCTGCGTTTGCAATGTAAGCGGAAAAAATGTAATCACATCACATTAGAAACCTCAAAAATAACAGTACTTCTCCACTATTTAATGGATGTTATTATACATATAAACCTTCCTCTTGAATCACTCTATCTATTAAAAAAACCGCATCAAAATCCGTTGCGTAGTTTAAAAGATTTAAGCATACAAAGGGACATAGGGAAATAGGGACATAGGGACATAGGGACAGAAAAAGCGACTTTGTTTTATACTATGTAGTGATTCAGCAAAATCAACATTGCATTAAAGTCTTTATTTAATCAAACGCTTCGAAGATTCAGGTACATATTATGTTACCGTACTGTAAACTGTTCAAAAAGCTGAGTCTCATCCCCTGCGGTTTACGTGTGTGCTTCTCGGATCCTGGGGGAAATTTTAAGCCATGTACTACGAATATTCTAGATTTTCGTACCCGTATTTGATATTGCTGTTGATTCTGTTGGTTGTACGGTGCATTAATGATGTTGTGATTTTAAACATTTTGAGCAGGGAATAAACAGTACGTTGAAAAAAAAAGATGATATTTAATAATTGCGACGTCACAGATATCTATCTCATACGATACAATATTTTATGGTATGGTATTGACAAAACATATTTTCAAGAAAGGTCTAGTCTTATATATATAAAAATGAATCGCAAAATGTGTTGGTAAGCGCATAACTCGAGAACGGCTGAACCGATTTCGATAATTCTTTTTTTATTATATTCCTTGAAGTACGAGGATGGTTCTTATGTAGAGAAAACGTAAACATGTACCACGGGCGAAGCCGGGGCGGACCGCTAGTTTAAAAAAATAAATATAGATACATGATATTATGTATTGTATTATGTTTATGTGTTGTTTCTAAATATGTAAACGGTTTTATTTTATTTGTATGATGTAATAAAAATACTGTAACAAATACAGGAACGGATAATTCCGACGAGAAAAACATTTTTAATTAATCCCTCAACCTATAAACTGAAGTTTAATGATCTAAGACTGAAGTAGATTTTCGCTCCAACCGGTGGGATTTAGTTGTTTGTTACTGTACTGTACAAACAACTAAATCCCACTGTTATAGTCATATAATTGATTTTTATAAAAAGTTTTCTTCCTTAAACCTCAACAAAACAGTCTTATAATTTATAAAAATATATTTATAGCTTAACCATAGATACTTTTATTACATCAAAGAACAATAGGAATGTTATTTCTCCAAACAACAAGTAAAATACTGTCCAAATTATCTCTACGTCAGCATATTATCTATAAAAGTTTTAGGAGCGCTTTTTATCTGAAACAAGGCATTTATAATAAACATAATATTTAAAATATAACTAGCGAACCGGCCTGGCTTCGCACGGGTAAAATTATGACTTTATCACACGTATTTAAAACTTTCTCTTATACCACTCTATCTATTTAAAAATCAAAATCCGTTCCGTAGTTTTAAACATTATAGGATTTATAGGTACCTACGCATACATAGGGCTAGACAGGCAGGCAGCGGGAAGCCACTCAGCTTAATACTACGTAGTCCTGTGATTTCATAGGTACGTACATACATATTTTTATTCATACCATTTTACGCATATTAAATGTCTTGTTTCTGGCCCTACTAGTTTGGGATGTGCGTTGGCACATCAGTCTTTAGTGACTGTTCAATTTAATATAATATGATTATTTCTCCTGACACCATTTATTTCCACAGCAAGGTATCATCACGTCAGATATTATTACAGGTTCGAACCCCTGTCACTCCTTAAAAGTCGACGCTCATTAATTTACACCCTTGTATAATTGTATTTGTCATAACAGTCGATGTAAATGGAAGATAGCTTTTTGGACAATATGCATTATCTTGGTGTTAATATAAATGTTACTGAATACTTGGTGTAAAATTGTTGTGTGAAATAGTCTTATTTTTTAAGTGAAGGTGAATTGATTTTCATTATCAAGAGTTGGAAGAAAATTATTTTTATTAAATAAATAGACAAAGTTGCAAGGAACAACCGAATAACACAGATATTTTTAAACAAAAGTTATTTTCAAGACCAATTAGTTAAAACTGCTTTTATCTATTCGCATCGCACTAGAATGAGTGGGAAATAGAGGGTTTCAAAAAAATCTATTACTTATCAAAAAATCATAAGAAACAACCGAGGAATAGCCAAATCGCATAGGTATTTGTCAATTTTTTAGTGAGTTTTAAATTACGTACGTTATAATCATGTTATAATATATAACATTCATATCTTTATTATATAAAAACATATACAGGTACTCTAATTCGAGGTCGTTCCCGCAAAATTAGACCACTTCATGAATTTTTTACGACAAACGCAGTTTATAGCCGCCCTTATTATAACAAACGTGTCATATCATAATATTATGTACTGTTCCATCCAGTTTTATGGCAGAGCTTTTAAATAAGATGGCTTTTTGGCTGATATAAAAGCCGATTGTCTTTTCTTTAAATACTTGCGCGTATTTTTATTATGCTATTAAGAAACTAACTTCAGTCGTGGTTTTTTCGCGTCCGCGTTAAAATGTAGAAGCCCTTCTGGCTAACATTGAGAGACACCACACAAAAAAAAAAGTCGTGGTTTTACATGGGGGTACTTGTACATAATGCTATTTAATCTATGCTCTCAATGTATCTAATATAATTTTATTGCCAATGTTCATACAATACTAATTAATGAATTATCTCTCATTATGTGGAAGAACATGGTTATATTATGTAATCACGTTCACAAATCGAAGGTTTTAAATAAATATTTAAAAAAAATTGCTATAATTTTTCCGTAATTAATCTTTCTCGAAATGCTCTCAATGATTTTGGTGGGAGGGTATTTTAACGCTGAGATGCCTATAGCTTGCCTGGAAAAAAGCTCCCCATTTAGCCATGCACCAGGTATTCAGAAACAGTATTATTTATATGTAATGTTTAATTAGAAGGCATGTTAATCAACTGTAATGAAGCTAGTTAGCACAGAGCATGCTGGAACAACTGGTTTCGCTTGTTAAGCATCGCGTTAGGCGTAAATTACGCTCAATTATAGCTTAATTGTCTGTTTGTGCATTACTCTGTACTAATTGACTGTTTAATCTAATCAAAAATTTCATCGTGGAGTGCTGTAAATATTTTAGTGGATATTGTAAATTGATTAGGTACCTAAACTAAGCAAAAATAAATTCAATGCTATATTCAGGTAATTTATTTTAAGTTATAGTCGACGAAGGAGCTGATGGGATTTATACGATAAGTCTATTCAATTATATGAAACATTAATTTGTAACATTTTTTAATTAATAAAAACTAAGTTGCACAAGTTAAAAAAACTCGTGTGAAAAATTCTAAAAGCGAGAGACAAAAGCGCTTTTTAAATAAAATAAGTATTACCCAGCCAATAATATATCTATCTCATTACAACCACCCAATGGAGGATATAACCCGGCAAAATAAAAAGGATATGAACGTTTGAAAACGGAACAAAACACGTTAATACGAAACCTGGCAGTGCCGCTGTCAAACAACACTTATCTCATAATCCTGTGAGCTATGTGCAGTCTGGCGGACCAGCTAGTGCTAAAATATACTGGGAAATACTCGAAAAATAGTATTTAAACTTTATGTAGAGAATACATTATTTTTATTTGGCACGAATACTGTTTTAAAAATCACTTTTGCCATAAGGTAGAGTTAAAAATATTTAATGAATAGATAATATCAATATTTCTATGAGATAATTTTTTATCATTTGTGAATATTGGTAATACAAAGAGCACAAGCAAAATAGCGGCAAACATTAAGCCTCAATTGTTCCATGGTATTATAGACAATAGACATTGATAGACAGATACAATGAATATTGAATTAAATTGATTCTTATTGGCATTTTACAAAATATTAATAATATTTTATTTAAGTAATGAGTATTTCAATAGGTACATACTATTATTATATGTTAAATAAACATAGTTCTCAGACATTCCTCATGTGATTAAAAATATATGCGTACTTGCGTACTTATTTAAATAATGATAGAAATTGTTACTTGAAGTAAGGGATCTACGACATTTATGTAGGTATATTTGTAATTATCAACTCAAACAAAATACAAGAAACATTATATAAAATAGCGTGTCAGTGTACACCTGGCATAAACTTAGTGCACAGATAAATTATTTCGCTTTTGCTAAACCTTGCCTCGACGCGCACAATAGAGAAGAATTTTCCGCAATAAAACGTTCAGTCGTCTATTGTTCGCTTATTGCGCGGGCAGACATTCGAACGCGCGTTGTCGCAGATTCCTTTTTCGAAAATATGATTTATTTTTTTGCCGCGATGTTGACGGGATCATTTTTAATCTGTCGATGTCAGTGTCGTGTTCCTTTTTTATCTATGGTGGAATTCTAACTTCAAATGTCATTTTTTATTGCGCTGTGCAATAAAAATTGATCATAAGATCATAACGTATTGAATAGTCCTGGCTCTCCCATATACCGGGTGTAATCGTTAAGTGTGCACACGCAATTTTTTCGTAACTATGGCAGATATCAAAAATCTTTAAACTGATATCGAAAGTACCTACTTTACCCAATGAGTTAAATGACTTCTTAAAAATAAAACGGGATATATCCTAAAATTTTACATTAAAAACTCTAAATGGAACTTTTACCTCTATCCTCAAATAAATTCGCAGATTCAATTTCCATGATCCATAAATAATTATATTCATATTCTGATCCTCATAACTCCAAGCTTTTAGATTTAGCAGAGCCGGAAAATATGTAAAAATATCAATTTGGCAAAAATTGTATGTGACTTTGTTACGAGGGGATTACATTTTGTACTGCGTGGGGTGCTTTGCATAAATCAATTCACGAAGCGATTGACTTGTAGCGTCAGCAATCGCTAATCCATTTATGATACATAGGCGCTTTTTTGTTTTTCACTATAAAGCAAGTTTTGAATAGAATCCATTTGTGAACGAATTTCGGTGGATTTCATTCAGTGAAATCAATTTTTGTTTGTTTCCGCACAATGTGAACATTGCAATGCAGTTTTAGATAGTTAATAGATGCGCTTTTATATACCTATTTTCTACACTAATATACAGGGTTTATGAAAATTAGCGCACCATCTTTTGCAGGTAGCTTCACTACATCAAACCCAACAGGGTATTGTAAAAACTGAAAGTAACAAATTATTATAGCAATCAGATTTGTATGGTATAAACTTCATCAATCTCATACTTCATATACCAGTTCATCTTTCAGCTTTCACGTTTTACCTTGATATATTTTTATGTTATCAGTTTTTGACTTTCTTACCTTTTCAAAGTTATACAAAACAAGAAAACTTTATTTTCGCAAACTTTAGAATCTCACTGGGAAATAAACTTCATATTCTAATACATATTCCAAATTTGAAATTATTATTTCTATCAAATAAATTTACTAACAAAGTTATAACTTATTTAGATTAACAATAATTACTTTTATAAAAAAAAACTAAACCGCCTACAAGTTGTTAGAACTAAACCAAATTTTAATCGATCCACATTCCGCACTAGCTTTTTAATAAAAAAAAATTTATCAAAATCGGTTCACCCAGTCGGTAGTTCTGACTTAACAAACGTAAAAAACGGTCGAATTGAGCACCTCTTCCTCTCTCTGGAGTTAGCTAAAAATTTCTTAAACTTATTTCTTAAATAATCTACAAACAGTTAAGTTTACAGCCGTAGGGGAAACAACTTGTTTCTTTTCAAGTAAAAGGTTAAAAGTTTCACATCGGATGGGGAAAATTAATAAGATACGACCCAAAACAAAAATAATTTCATGCTCTTTGAAGAAAACAAGTTTCTATATATTATATATTTTTGATTTGTGTATGTATTTTCAATTAAGTATTTAAGTTAGTTAAGTATATTTTGTATAGTAAATTGTATCTCTGTCGCATTGGGCATTGTCCTGTAATGGCATGTGATGTTTTTTAAATAAATAAATAACTAAAAATTTAACTATCTATAATAGAATTTATTAGATTGAATACAAGGCAGATAAAAAAGAAACTAATTTAACAGTTAATAGAAAAAATTAATATCTTAATAATGTGGTTTTCTATACTGATTCTGGAGGATCCATAGAAGTTGATGAATAATTTAAATAATTTATGAACATTAAGTACATAGCCTTAAATAGCATACAAACAACATCTTCTTAGTAACATATGAAATCGAATATAAAAATAATAAACTTGCAAAAAGACGCGTTAACATATTATGAAATTCATATTAAAAATATTATGATACATTTAATAAATTATATTAATTTTTCGCGCTTTCACAGGAAAAATCTTTATAAAAATGCCGAGACCTCAGAAATTTCATACACACATTCTACATTCACACTTCTCGAACACCAGTAATGTATTAAATTGGAATATTTTTTACGCAAACCCGTTGGATTCAGTTAATTTCGACTTAAATATAGGGTAATAAAGTCCTTTTTGCAAAAATGCGAAGTTATTTCCACTACTTTAATATTTTTACGTAGGTATGCCCAGTGGATTTACTTATACAATTTGGACTCAAACGTGGTGGTAGAGTCTTTTGTGAAAAGTATGATGCCTTTTTAATTAATTAAATCCATACTATAATATTATAAATGCGAAAGTAACTCTGTCTGTCTGTCTGTCTGTTACTCAATCACGCCTTAACTACTGAACCAATTTGCATGAAATTTGGTATAGAGATATTTTGATACCCGAGAAAGGACATAGGATAGGTTTTATCCCGGAAATCCCACGGGAACGGGAACTATGCGGGTTTTTCTTTGACTGCGCGGGCGATGCCGCGGGTGGAAAGCTAGTTACCTATAAAAACCAATAAATATAGAATATTCGTTCTGTAAAATGTCGGAAAATAATGCTTTGCTTAGACATGGCTTAGACTTAAGCGTAAGTATTGTATATTTATATATTTTTAGATTTAATATAGTCCTATTTCTTACAGATATAAAATATACTTAACTAGCTGCTCCGCGCGGTTTTACCCCCGTGGCTCCACTCCTGTTGGTCATAGCGTGATGATATATAGCCTATAACCTTCCTCGATAAATGGGCTATCTAACACCGAAATAATTTTTCAAATCAGACCAGTAGTTCCCGAGATTAGCGCGTTCAAACAAACAAACTCTTCAGCTTTATTATATTAGTATAGATTAAATAATAAATTCGACATTTCAAAAAGTTTATAGCGAACGCAGTCGCGTGCAGATTGTTCCAAACATAATAATTAATCAATCAAATTATTAATCAGCTGTTAACAATCAGAAACTAATTTCCATACATCCGGAAGTATAAATAACCTTATTAAAGCATTTAGGAACCATTTTCTTACCTATAGAGGATTATAGTCATACTTAAAGCCACAAATATTGAGCTGTTTTTTATGCTATTTGTCTTATAATTATTTGCGTGTACCATATAAAATTAATATAGAGCTGATAGAATTAAAATAAACTTTTCGTTTAAAAACTTAAAAAATATATGGAAATACATATACTGTTTAAAAACTTAAAAATATAAAATGCAATACGATATAAAATTTCCGAAAAATACTGGTCGTGCGTTTAAAATTCAAATGATCCAGTGTATTAAATTGCATAGATCACAGCAAGGAAATTTAGCGTTCCTGCGAAAGCACAGGTGAATTCACACTGAGATTTATAAAGTAATATCAGAAATAAAATACCTAGTTATCAAGTACTAATTCTATGATTTTTTTAAACGTGCAGTAGAAGAGCTGATTTAAAAGTAATTAGGTGTGATGATACAAAGCAAGTAATTGACAACATTTCAAAATTTTAAGCTACTTATTTTTTTATTTTAATGAAAACTAGATCAAAAATTATGATACACGTATTTTTTGCTTTTTCTAAATATGGAAGTTTTCATTCATCTTTTTGAGTTTTAAAATCATCTCATTCTAAAATGTCGTAAGCGCCAAATGACGTCATACATACGGAGGAATACATTTTTTCCTTTGCCACATACCTAGTTTAAATTTAAAAAAAAACTTGACAGCTGACATTTTGACACATTTGTCACTTTGATTCGTCAAGCTTTGTAAATATTGTTAATTGTTATTTGCTGATCCAAATTTTAAACAAAAGAAACTTATTCACAAGTACTGATGATTATGACTTTATGCAGGATTTGTTAAGGGGTGCTGAAAATTTCTGGGAAACAAATATACTATCCCAAAAACGTTGGAAAGTGTTAAATAAATACAACTTTTAGTAAGTAAACAAAGTCTTTTATTTCAAGAAAATTATGAACACTATAGGCACTATTTGTATAATATAAATGAATTGGTCCAACTCCAATCGAACAAACATCACGCTAATGAGATTAAATTAGAAAACCAAAACACAATAACACGATTTAAAAGTTTGTTTACATGAATAATTCACAAAAATGACATTAATATGAAATTTGACACATGCCATACCCTGTAAATGTCAGTGATAGTTTTTTTTTTTTACTTTTTTTAAATTAGGCTAAGGCGCATTTTTATTCCTCCGTATGTATGACGTCATCATCACATTTATCGTTTTTATTTAATTTCTCTTAAAATATGCGATTAAAAAATGAAATATTTTTTTTTCTGTAATCGCAAGAGCAAAATAAAGAAACGGTTTTTTTCTTTCATGGCCTTATAAAAAATGAAATGTTGTCAATTGTAGGTGTAACATGGAAAAAGAAATAAAAGACAATCGAAGAAGATCTTGGAGGAGGCTTCTATCGGAATAAAGGCAAGATACTAAGAATAAACTTAAAGTAGGTAAACCTTATGGTTAGGTTATTACCCCAATTATTATCTGTAATTTTATAGTACCTATTCTTTATATTTTAGTATTATGAGTTAAATTGTTTCTTTTAGTATAATGTTTCCGAGTTATCTATTCCAATATCTAATTTTAGCCAAGTCAATCCCGTAAGGCGTAAAGGAAACAAAGTCCGGTTCAAAAAAAAAACAAAGGAGACGATTTTTTTTGTTTGGAGAATAGGCCCACCTCAATTTCTTAGCGTATATTAATGAAATGTGTGTTAATTTGTTCCTTGAAGTCCCCAGATTACAGTGGTGACATTACTTTTACATGTTTTAACCGGAATCTTTAGAAACACGATGTGCAAACATTTACCTCATTCCTACATAAAAACTAACTGATAATGAGCGATTTGTCTTGTGTGACCCATCCGAATCATTGGGTACAATATATTTAAATGAATGAATAAATAAATATTAGAAAACATCACATACATTGTCACGATTCCAAGCTCGGAAATCGGAAACAGCGAAGTTACCACAAACACAGAGACCCGATTTGGTTATAAATAGTATAGAAAATAAGTGATATAAGTGTGTGTACCTCAAGTTTCTGGACCTTATGCGATTTTAGCGAATGGGAAAACTGATTAAATAAGAAATTATTAGTTAAGTAGGTAGGTAGGTGCGTGATTTATGACTAGGAGTAGGTACATAATATTAGGATAGGTAGCCATTTGCACAGCTATGCTATTATTCATGTTCTATTGTAATATTAAACGCTCTTAAGGCCGTGTACGCGGTCCGTGCGCTGTTTGGCTCAAATATGTGATTTTTCAAACCAGATTGTCCATCAACCACTTATCTTACAAACATATGAATTACTAATAATTTTAGGAAATTTTATTGTCTATGTAGTTAGTTAAGAGTTTTTTTCAATTAATACAGTATTTGTGAATACCATCAAGATAACTGAGCCGATGATTACTTGATTTCACTTTTAGTGTCAATTTCGAAGCTAAAAATATCTGAAATTGCTGACAGATCTAACACACAATTTTTTTTAACTAACTGCAAAAATCCTTATTAAAATAGTTAGTTAAAAGATTTTTTTATTTTGGACTCCTAACTTACGAAATTAAAATCCGAACAATGTGAATTTTTTTAGAAATTATAGTCGACAAAATGATTATTTTCACCAAGATATTTGACTTAATTGAATATAATTTATACATATTGCAATAAAAGAATGTCTTACTTATAAGATAAAATTTAAAAAATCAACTAAGGTACCTCTATTATTTTTCTAAAATTTTTTTTAAAGTACTATAAAACACTGCGTGCGACCCGATTAAAATCAGTCGGCAGCGAGCCTTTCCAGAGAGAGGACATGTTGCACGGCGCTCTCCTGTGGACCTATGCTGTTCATAGTAAAAGGATAGCGCAAGCCGCGATCTATCGTAATAGATCGCGGAGATTTTGACTTGCGTTAAATTGAATAAGCGCTCTTAAGTTGTAGCAATTACATTTTAAAATAGGAAATAAAAACATTGTTTATGTTAAAAACATTACAACTACGACAGGAAGAATCTGACGTCTATCAAAGCAGCCAATAGATGTAACGTTTCGTTACACGGACGCTATCAATCACATTCTTCCATATAAATAGGAATAAAAACAGTTTCTAAAGTGATTTGTTTAAGGCAGTTTTTTTTCGCTTTTTGGTTTTATTTTCATTCTATCGATAAAAACGTTTCGTTCCAGTTATTTTTAATGTTGGCCATTATTCTTGGTTTCTAGACAGCACTACAGCAGGGATGATATCAAAATAAAGCTTTTTAATTCGATTTCATGATTCCGGTTTCGTTTGTAAAACAACGAAGCTTCAAAATTCATAATATAATTTTATATTTTTACACGTTTTTTTTTATTACTATACGTTACCGAGTCTTGGTGGGCCCACAAAAAATAGTCTCCTTTCTGTCACAAACTGTATAATGACACCCAAAAATCATGAATGTATTAAAAGTTGTAACAGAATTAATGGCTATCAAACGGTTAAAACAATGAATTCACTTTTACTTTGTTCTAAACTCGCTAACCCGGCGTCAGATTATCGGAAATTCATTGAAGAAGTATCTAGAGAATATGTATAATTCTTTTTCCTAAGTAACGGTTGTAAATCTCTTGAGAATTGCAAAAAAGAAGTAAGTCAAATTAATTTATATAAACAAAAGTTATACTATACTCTACCAATGCACAAAGCAAGGTAAATGGTCCTATAATATTTTGTGACCGTTGCAATTATTTAAAACTATTATGATTGCTAGCTTTTCTAGTATCAGTCCCTTATTTAAAAACTTTCAGTATACTTTTAATCCATAAGTATTAATAGACTACCTATATGTTTCTTTATAAAACTATGCAAAAGTGAATATGTCAAGAAATTTTATTGAATACCTGTTGAAAGTTTATTTAGCATATAAAAACTTTTGAGTTTATCAAATTATTATACCTACTTAATATATTTAAAAAATAACTGCAGAAAATATCTTCTGCTCCTATAAAAACACATACGTTATATTTGTCATGTTATTTAATTGTTGAATAAAAACAAATAACTATTAATTACATATAACAAACATAAATAATTAAATCGTGAATCCGATAAAGTCAGACAAAACCAATATTTTAATGAGATCCATGATGTTGGACATAAATTTTATCGTAACGTGAAAGGTTATTTGAGTCCGTAATGTTTATTTTCTGTTTCAAATATATTTTCAATAAATTTCGTTTGTTAAATAACATTCCTCATTTAGGGAATAAATATCACAATTATAACAATCTATTATGCTTTATTATCATTATAATGATTATAAAAATATACTAGCTTTTCACCCAAGGTTTTGTCTGTGTTGTTTTAAACTCAACAAATTATGTACTAATCAGTGCAGTCGTTTTCGAGTTTACCTATCGTAAATAGACAGACAAACAGATGCCGCGAAGGACTTTATTTTATAACTAGCGGTCCGCCCCGGCTTCGCGAGTGGTACATATTTCGCAATAAAAGGTAGCCTATGTTTTTTCTCAGGGTCTAAAGATTGTCTGTGCCAAATTTCATCAAAATTGGTTGAGAGGTTTAAACGGGAAAGCGTAACAGACAGACAGAGTTAATTTCGCATTTATAGGGATATGTAGTGATATATGGAAATTTATTTTTTATTCTGCTCTGTTGTATTGAATTTATTTCAAGATTATTCCGTAAATTATGTACCTATAGGAAGAAGAAGAAGACTCTATTACCACACCGAAGGTACTTACTGAATTTAATAATAAAATCAAATATATATTTTAACAATTACTTACTTTTTTCAGACTACAGTTTGATAAAAATAAATAAATTTTCTAGTGTCAAAAGTGCTTTTAACTTCAAAAGCCCTTTGACTATTATGAAAGCCAGTAAGTGGCCTATCCCGAGGTCATCTCATTTACTTTGTATCCACTTAAGTTTTCCTTTTGATTGCGATATTTAATTTTTACGAAGATAAGATACAGTTAGCGGAATAGGCAATAAGGAGCGTATTCGGCCTTCATGGAGGTGAAGATGGAAAAGGGATTACTGGCCAGTTAGCGAGGACGGTGTATATATGTCAGGCACCGCGTTCGATTTGGCTCGCTTGTTTTTCGACACCCGGATCGGATAGACGTCACCATTTTTCGCTTATTATAATTGTCAATATTTTAATATTAAAAATTGTGATTATTCTTTAAAAGTATTTTATTTAAAATAAATAGCCGTCTAAAAGGCTAATTTCAGAAGTGGGATACCACCCGCATCTGTGTTGGTTTTCTAGACTGTTACGGGAATTGTTGTAAAATAAATTTTAGTGAAATCTTGTGTTAGTTTATCATAATGCCTAAGGAAAGTAGTAGTAAATCTCGTAAACGTGGACGTTCTTCTGATCCGGGTATCAAACGACAGCTTCAAACGATTATATCACATTTGACTGCGTTGGAGGATACTTCTAGGGGCCGCAATTTAGGTGCAGCTAGCGCGGCGTGCCAGGTCACGCCCTCGCGCTCGCACACGCCGCCGCCGCCGCCGCCGCCACCGCAGTTGCTCGGATTATCGAGTGACTCATCCAATACGGTGGCCGCCCGCGACGCGACGCGCGCCGACCTGTTGGCGCCTAGCGTGACGTCGGCTACGGGGAGCGTGCCTGCACCGTTGCCGTCGAGCGCTGACGCCGTGTTGAGCGAAGTAATAGATAAAATTGCTACAACTATCAATGCAGTAAACCCGGTGAGATCCAACCAGTAGCTTGTTGCTTTGACCTTGCTTTAAATGATTGTAACGTTTGCTATGAGTATGTGGTTTGGCTATTCATGGTGCGCACTGCGCATCCCGAGGGCTCTGCGCGTATTACTTTACAACCCTCTGAAAGCCGAGTTGTATAACCGTTTGTTGTTGTTTTTGTTTTGGCATCCTGAGGGCTCTGCCTGTGGCACATCCTGAGGGCTCTGTGCTTCATGAAATCTGGTACCCTGAGGCGTATTTCCAAACTATACATAGCCAGAACGCAACCATAGGAAACTGCTCGTGTATACTTTGTAATGCTGTTTTTAAGTTTGTTATTACAATATATACACGAATTTTGCGTACTGATCGTGTATAATTTGTAACGCGGTTGCTTGCTTCTTCGTTCCAAACTATACACGAACAGTACGCAAAATATAACTAAATATACCTACCTACTACACCACTTACGCGTGAGCGAAATAATAAATATATAGGCAATCAAAGACTTGTACAGCTATATCTATCTACTTTTATTCTTCTTGATTGATTCAGTAAAATATGGAATAAAAATATTATTAGGTAAGGTTATAAAAATAAATAGGTAACAGATATAAGGGTTACCTATGGGTTAGGTTAGGTTCGTGTTTTTTTAACTACACAAATATAGGAGCCCCGCGAAGCGGGGCTCCGTCGCCTCGCAACCGTCCTCTTCTGGACTTATTAGATTCTTACATTTTAGCACTATTGTCAATTGTAAGTCGTGCAGTATAGTCGGGAACGAAGACACAAGCATCCTCGATACAAAAAATATACGATCAGTACGCAACATTACATACACAATACACATGCATTTTAATAATAGATTTCAAAACAGCAATACAATAATATAAACGCGAGCAATGGAAAGACGCCGCGCTTACTCCGAAACATACACGATTAGTCCGCATGCGTTCTGGCGCTGTATATTTTGGAGCGCTATTCTTACTTACTTCACTACAAAGTATACGCGAGTATTTGCGTACTGCTGTTGTATAGATTGGAAGAACTTTGTAAAAAAGTTATTTCCAAACTATACGTGATTAGTTTCACACCGTTGCGTACTGGCCTTGTATAGTTTGGAAAGACGCTACCCTGAGGGCTCTGCCAGTCATACATCCCGAGGGCTCTGTATGGTGACTAGTACCCTGAGGGCTCTGCTAGTGTTCATAGTGTCTATTTTTATGTTTTACATCCTAGGCCCCGTTTAACATAAAAATAAACCGGTCATTTTGCCATCTCATGTGAGATGAGTGTAGTTTTCATGTTTCTTTATTGTGGTCTAATGCAAACAATAATGTCAAAAGGTGCTGCTGATGAGGACGACTCCTTAGACTCCGAAGAAAACGCGGAGGGAAACATTCAAGAACAAGCAGAGGTCCACACTCAACCACCGTGTCAGGTGCTACTTGATGATGCGGTCGAGGACGAGCCGGCGTCAGGAATGGCCGAGTTAGCGGAATAGGCAATAAGGAGCGTATTCGGCCTTCATGGAGGTGAAGATGGAAAAGGGATTACTGGCCAGTTAGCGAGGACGGTGTATATATGTCAGGCACCGCGTTCGATTTGGCTCGCTTGTTTTTCGACACCCGGATCGGATAGACGTCACCATTTTTCGCTTATTATAATTGTCAATATTTTAATATTAAAAATTGTGATTATTCTTTAAAAGTATTTTATTTAAAATAAATAGCCGTCTAAAAGGCTAATTATACATTTATTTTTGCTTAAGGCCGAGCACGCGGTCCGTGCGCTGTTTGGCTCAAATATGTGATTTTTCAAACCACATTGTCCATCAACCACTTATCTTACAAACATATGAATTACTAATAATTTTAGGAAATTTTATTGTCTATGTTGTTAGTTAAGAGTTTTTTTCAATTAATACAGTATTTGTGAATACCATCAAGATAACTGAGCCGATGATTACTTGATTTCACTTTTAGTGTCAATTTCGAAGCTAAAAATATCTGAAATTGCTGACAGATCTAACAAACAATTTTTTTTAACTAACTGCAAAAATCCTTATTAAAATAGTTAGTTAAAAGATTTTTTTATTTTGGACTCCTAACTTACGAAATTAAAATCCGAACAATGTGAATTTTTTTGGAAATTATAGTCGACAAAATGATTATTTTCACCAAGATATTTGACTTAATTGAATATAATTTATACATATTGCAGTAAAAGAATGTCTTACTTATAAGATAAAATTTAAAAAATCAACTAAGGTACCTATATTATTTTTCTACAATTTTTTTAAAAGTACTACAAAACACTGCGCGCGACCCGATTCAAATCAGTCGGCAGCGAGCCTTTCCAGAGAGAGGACATGTTGCTGGGCGCTCTCCTGTGGACCTATGCTGTTCATAGTAAAAGGATAGCGCAAGCCGCGATCTATCGTAATAGATCGCGGAGATTTTGACTTGCGTTAAATTGAATAAGCGCTCTTAAAGCTAAATCTAAATGCTTAAACGTTCATATTTATAATAGCTAGTTTTTTTCTTATTGTATATTGTATACCTAATTGGTCGGTATTTTATTAATGACTACATAATAATTACATATTCTACTTATATTTACACAACCAACAAAAGAAGTAAGAATTTTTTTAAAGAAAATAAACAAATACTTAAAATATTTAGTGACAGAGCAGCCGTATACGCAAATATTTTTCCACAATATTCACATATTTATTCTCAGCACGATTGGTCAAATTATACAAAACATTTCCTCTCCTAACACTTTAACCTAAAAGCACCACGCATTGACATAGGTAAAAATAATTTGAATACCATACCGTGTTTAATAAAATCAACCCAGTTCACTTATAAAAACATAAATCAATCCCTAGATAGAAATGGACAGTTCGCAAAAGCTCCTTTCACAAAATATTTACATCAAGAAGCACGTGGTTATTCGAAGATTTAGTAACCATAGCTACGTCGCGTGTCACACCGTTACGTAACCTATACGAATCAATATTCTTTTATATCTTTCAGATAATATGATCTTTATATTCTGCGATCGGTCTGATAGGATGATTTCAATTGCACGGGAAATAGGTAAAATTATGGCTTAAATTAAAAAGAATGATCATCCGACATAGATTAATAAGCTATTTTTTCATTTTGAGTGAATAAACACTGGAATGGATAGTTTTCATACTATATTCTATCAAAAATAGCATTTATAATGACACAAAATTATTCGCAATACATTTTATATGACCTATATGATTTTCCAAAGGTTATCGTATCAATGGTCAAATAATGTAATTTTTCAGATAAATTAAATTACCTTTACTTTTATACTACGGTGTGAATTAAGGAAGAGATCGCACATTACATATTCCACATACTAGTACGGCTTAGAGCCAACCACAGAGTATTTAGAATTTAGATAGCATAGGACAAGTTTGCTGTAATATTTCTTATTTTATATGCGAAATAAATCCGTTTCCGTAAGTATTATACTCAATATTTCATAGATTAATTATTGGTTAAAATATGAATAGTCATTAGTCAATTAAACTATCTATATTAAAATTTGCTTGAACAAAGCCACGGTAAAATATATTTATAGAACATTATAGCCATTCGGAATAAGTCATTATGTCTAATAGTAATTAATACTAGATAGCACCTGTGGCTTCGCTTGAGTGCACTAAACGTTAATGACACCATTTTACAAATCTCTTACCCCTTTTACCCCTTCAAGGTTTGTCGCGACGAAAATACTTACGACCCTCTCTTTTTCCCATAGATACATACTTATATCAAAGTCCATAAATATTGTATAGCACCTTCAGAGCTAAGCAGTACATCTAGGGTAATTCCGGGGTAGATGGCCATACAGAAGAGATGGCCTATCGAAATATTTCAGGGATTCGTTCACTAGATGTCACTATTTAACGGATAGTTCGCTGCGCGTAGTGTGTGAGGGCAAAGGTACGGCAAAAAATTAAGCGAAAAACAAAGAAAAAGTAAGTAAATCCTTTGTTTTTTTATTCGAATAGCATGAATATTTTTTAGATGTCAACTGTTTTTCACAACTGTGGTGTTAGTTTCTTAAAATAATGGTGATACCATTTGTATTTGTTGTAAAGTATACGAACAGTGTGACATTCTAACCTCAAAATTATTTGTTTCATGTCATTACTTGTTTTAGTTTTTAATGTGGCCACCTCTCCCGGAATATAAGGACAGATGGCCAATTCCAGTCGGTATAGGATGGCCATAGTGACATAATATATAAATTATGTTTTGTACAAATATTTGATTTATTTTTATATTTGTTTTAGATGCCTAGTAAATACAAGAGAAAGGCAGAGGCTGTGAGAGGTCGGAAGAATCGTTAAAACCTATTAATGCTCTAATGATAGCTTATCCGTACGCGCGGCAGGGCTCCCGTGCCAAATACCTAGAAAAACATTAGAATGAAGAATAAAAATAAAAAGAGCGTGTGAGCCGAGCACACGTGTCACAAGTAAAACTTCTTTGGCAAGATTCAAAGATACCAAAATCATCGCCTTACATGACGGTATTATCATGATGCGACCTTGAAATTTTACTCTCAACGTGCTTTAAGAAGTTTCACTTCAAAAATAATGTCAAGAAAGGACCAATGAGACCTACTTCATTTGGAGAAGAAAACGAAAAGAAATTTGTTACTTCTATCAAAACAATGCAAGCTAAAGGCCTTGCTTTAACGATGGATGACGTGAGATAAATAGCTTACGAATTAGCCAAACAGTTAAATAAGAAGTAAATGCATAATTTGAACTGCTTGAATGCGTCCTTATCCAAGACAGTGAGATATTATCTCCTAACTGCCTCTTTAACATGGATGAATCTGGATTACAGCTCAACAGTCGTCCGGGACACGTGCTTGTTAAAACGATCACTTAAAACTACAAAATGGGACTTAAAAGTAATCGAAAGCCTATAATTGAGTTATGGCCATCTTACCTCTAGTGCCATGGCCATCACGCCCGGACATCTCGGGAGAGATGGCCAATTGTGATTTTTAAAAAACTTAAATTAACAAGGTGATCAGATTAGGAATTATTACTTTTATGTTTAGAATATCATAGTTGAATCTTTAAAGTTTAAGAATAAATAAAAACAATCACAAAAACAAGAGTATTTCATTTCTGATAGAGCTTAGAAAAAACTATGGCCAACTACCCCGGACTTACCCTATTTAAAGCTACTATTAAAAGATCTAGTTTGTTTGTTTGAACAAGATAATCTTAGGAATTAGTGTTCGATACTCCATATATTGTATCGAAAAAGGCTAAAGGCGATAGAACATCACGCTACGAACAAACGTAGAGGATAATAAAGGAAAAATGCTAAAAATGGTTTATTATATAGGTATATTTTTTAATTTAAGTATTACTGTAATTAAGCCAGAGTATAATCATTACATTAAAAACATCTAATTCTCAAAACATTTCACGTCTTCTTACATAAGTTCAATCTAAATTTGCATTGTATACAACTTCATTGTCTCCAGTTGAAACCACTATAGCACTAACTTCGTTTTTTATGGGATCCTGGAATCCTATGTGAATTCAAAACAGATTGTCAACATCCAATTTCATAGGCTAGAAAATGTAATAAACCTCGAATAAACTGAGTTAATCACATCCCAAATTATTATGTAATTGATAAAATATATCAAATTTATGTTTTAAACATTTCCTCAACCTTGTATTAGTGAAACCTCTTTAGTAACAGACAACAATTTTCACAGAAACATCTCTTTATTATATTGGACTACTAGTTTGTGCGTCAGAATTATTATTAATAAGTTAGTTTCTTATATATTTATTCATTTAAATTCTTATATTCTTACAGTAGAAATCTTTCTCTATATAGTGTTTTATAGCACCAATATTCTAAACATTTTCTTAGAACATCTTCACACAAACAGAATAAAATTGACATTTAACTGTGCAATGGTTAGTGGTAATGAAACACTGCTTGACTGTAAGCTTGTATTATAATGTATTGAACTGTTGTTACAACTGCTATTACAACTGAAGAACCACAGGACTATATGTATAGGTAGTATGACGCACACATACATAACATACATGATACATTACACACTACATCTCCCCTCATAGAAAATAATAAAAAAAATAGTAATTAACATTTTTTTTTTAGCTAAATATAATGCTAATTTTTGCTTCGTAGGTACACGTAGGTATAACACATTTTGGTTACAAATCTTATGATATAAACGAGTAAATAGAATAACAATTAAAATTAAAACAATAGCATGAATTTCAACTTATTACTAAGTACTTATTTTTAAAACTCCAAAAAAGAACATTCTACATGCTTTCACATTGGCTTACAGACTACATAGTAACTAATACTATCTAATAGATCTAAACAAATAAAATCTTAATTTACTTCAAAAGTAAGAAAAAAAATGCAAAAATTATACAAAATTTGAAAATATTTCATCGTCATATCCGTATTTAAAAATGTCACAGTCCGTAATTAATTAATAGTCATATCCGAGTAAAATAATAATTATCTTTCAATAAATCTTACAATATATTCTCATAGAATACGTTTATTTATGTGCTTACAGTTTACACATCATACTTAGAAACGACATAATATTCATTATCTGTATTAAATTTTCTTCATATATTTTATTCTTTATGTACTTCCTCATACGTACAACAATATCAAGATACACAATTTCATTTAGGGTAATCTTCCCTCTTAATATTTATCATAATTATAATTAATAACACCGTCGTGTTTTATATTATTCATCTTATTATATTCAATAATTCAAGATACAAGAAATATATTTATTTATTTATAACATTAACATTAATTCAGGCAGCTCTTTTAACACATCATTATTTTATCATATATTTTATACCTTTATTCATACCATGTGTCCAAGTTATCTTCACGAGTGGTAGCTCGACCTAATCATGATCAGAATTACAAGGATTCCGTGCCTGTCTTGTATCCTGGTGTACCTTGTTACTAACAATAAAACATATCATTTCACTTTTCAATTGTAGCTCTCAGGCTTACATATTAATTTATTTGTAATTTTTTTTATACAATATTAATTCTTATTTCTTCGAGTAATTAAATGTCACATTATTTAATTTTTGATAGGAATATAAAAGAAAAACTTAGGTGATCAAGCTAAGATTCCGTCTATATCCTAATAAAAAAAACAATCTGAGTAGTTAAATTTTTTTTTGTACTCATACAACGACAAATATTTACTTTTTCTCTTCGTCTATTCTTCACAAATATCATTAGATATTTATCATGGTAATTCATTTAATCAAATAAGAATATACTTTTACTTTAGTCTCTTTAAATCATGTTTTAAATATTGAAATATAAGTTTCCTTACAATCATTATTTATGAAATTAGTGTGACCCTCCGAATCCAAAATGTTAATTAAAAAAAAATTAAAGTTTCACACTCAATTGAATTGACAAGATCGTATTTCATTACGAACATTTTATAAAATGCACAGATTGATTACCTAGTTACCTACATGGTAACACGAAATATGAGACGAAATTACAGACGCTGCATACCATTTCCATATTTGGTAGCGCGTTATAAAACAAACAATGAACTATAGTCCTTTTCACCTAGGATGATTCCTGTGACACTTCATTGTGTTCCGAATTACGTATTTTATGTTTAAAAAGCAAAAATAATTTTAATGCATAATATTTTTATTTTAAGGCGGCATTATTACCAAAAATATAAAAATGAAACATCTTAAGCTACTAAAACAAAAACAGTATTGTTTAGTTTAATATAACGAAAAATAAAATAAAATAACACAAAAAAATAATACCAACGCAATTCGTGTACATGAAATGGGACGTTGAAAAATTATAGAGTTGGAAAATCATATAATCGACGCCCATCTTGTGATCGTTTGTCAATCGCGTCAATCGTCTGTACGAGTCCGCCAGCTTTGTATACAAGTTGCATTTTTATATTGATACTTTACGTGGTATTCTGTTATTATATTACTAATTGTTATTGTTCACTTTTTGTCGCTGTTGTTTGCTAAGATTCCTTAGTTAATTGTTGGCGAAATGCCGAAATAACTAATTTTGGTCCTTTATTCAAATCGATTTCATTTCCATATAAAATATTATCGATTATCGGAAACAATTGATACGATTTCAGTAAAGGAAATCTCTACACGTGTCAACAATCGATATGTCACAGGAATCATCTTAGGTGAAAAGGACTATAATAGAATTATCTGTTACTAAGTACTTTGATTATACATAGCTATATTATATATTTATGTATAATAAATATAACATAATAATGGTTTTTGACAAAAAAAAAATAATCTTTTAACTAAAATAATTCGTTACCTTGTTAATGTAAAATACACTGCTTGAACTTTAAAATAATTTCACTTTTAGCTTTTTTTTTCACGAAATTAAACTTGTATTCCGTCGTTACTCTTGAATTTCGGGACATTCGGGATTCTGGTCAATTTGTGAAAATGTCTGCTATTCACACTGGCTGATCTCCCGGCTCCGGCTGTATCGGGTATCCCTCCAAATCTCCATTTTCGTTTAACAATTTTCTTCATAAATATTGACGATGTTCCAAATTTCCATAGTTTTTTTTTTGTTTTAAAAAAACTGTCTTCATAAAATACATAATTATGTATGTTCTTTATTTCCACGTTCACATCGATTTTTTTTTTATATTGATATTAATTTTCCATATTCCAAATTTAATTTTTAATATAATTCTCTAGTATTAAAATATTATTCTCTAGAAATGATCCATAGCTCAGTACTGCCGCGAGGCAGCACTGGCAGGGTCGCCATGCAATGGCTTGGTGGTAATTGAAACACTTGACTCGACTGTAGGGTGTATAATACTGTTATTACAACTGCCCAACTGCACTTAAACTGAAGAACCATAGGACTATATAGTATGACGCACACATACATAACATACATGATACATCACACTACAACTGCGACAAAACTAAATATTACTGAAACTTTATGTTGCAAGGAAAATCCATTGGCGGCGAGAAGTTTTAAGTGAATTTGATTATTTCACTATAAAATAAACTTAATAATGTTTAGTTTTCCTTTTTCGTGAGATTTTGTTTTAAATATACGTACGAACCATATAGAACGAATTTATGGAGGTATTGGTTTTTATCCTGAAAATTCATTTTAAAACGAAAGCTCCAAATTGCTGGCCGCGTAAAACATATAAATACTCAACCTCTTTTTTCTATCTAGATAGTATTATATTATCTGTGCAAGAAATCTGCTCGATTAATTCAGTAAGTGTTCGAATAAATTCTATACAGACAGAACAAAGACTAGGTACCTAATCCAAGAAGTAGGTAGGTAAATTCTGGATCTACGTAATGAAAGTCTTCGTATTTCCGAGGTTAATCCCATACTAAAATAGTACAAATAATTTGTTTGTAATTAAACTAAAGCGAACAGATTACAGGATAAGTTTGCTTAATAATCTTTAAAAACATCTTCGTAATATTAAACTTTGTTAATTAAATATTAATAACAACATGTATGATTCTGACTACGCTCGTGTTAGCTTATGACGTCAGTATGTGGAAATGTTTATTCATATTTTTGAGTATGAAAAATTCATGTAACTCTATGTGAAGGGCTGAAGGGAGACTAAATAAGGGTTTGTAAATTTAACGTTGTTGGCTACACCTTATGACATGAAGCCAAATGCAAATGCTAGTATTTCTACAGCTTGTGTTATTCTGATATATTTGAGTTCAAACAATACCAATTTTTCTCAAAATTCGTTCGGTACTTTGGACGGTATTGAGCTACAGAAAATCGAAACAGACAAACATTTACATTTATTATATGAGAAAGAAGAAAGAAACCAAGTTAATATATTACGATAGAGAAGTATTATAGGTATACATTTTTAGTTCTTCTGATCGAATCTATAATAATATGATAATACGCTGCCGCCATTTCTTACGAAATGGTGAAAGATAAATTTAAAAATTTTACTTCATAAGGTTTATTTAAAGACGAATTTGAGCCTCTTGTATATGTTAACGGTATGTAATCCGTCATTGTATACAATTCCTAGGAAATGTATGTAATTCCTAAAATCGCACGGAAATGTGTGAAATAAATTATTTTATACACATTGCCTAGGAAATCTATACATTTCCTAAATAGCAATCGGAAATGTAAAACATCTAAGATATTGGAAGGTACGCGGGTCGATGGGGGGAGGGCCGAAAATTCGTAATCAGAATTTTTGGTTTGGATAAGGGGGTGGGTTAGGTTAGGTTCGTGTTTTTTAAAACTAGATAGAAATAGGAGCCCCACGAAGTGGGGCTCCGTCGGCTCACGACCGTCTTTTTGTAGAATTTTGGAAAAAGACGAATTTCGGCATATTACAAAATGCCGGCCGTTTGTAATACGGCGGATTATACAATCCGACTGGGACGTGTACAAGGGGACAGCGGGACGAGGGGACTGATTACTAACCAAATGAAAATTTGATTTGATTGAATATAAGTTGATTTAAGAAATGTTAATTAGTAAGATAATATGATTATATTATTATTATTTTACGGTAAGACTGTTACCCGATACAGTGTTTTATTACAGAAATCATTTATTTTATACATTTCCTAATACGATATTGGAATTGTATACAATTCCTAGGAAGATTATACATTTCCTAGGATATCTATGCATTAAATAATTTATTAAACAATATTTTATACATTTCCTAAATGGTATCGGAATTGTACACATTTCCTAGGATTTGTATACAATTCCTTGATTTCATACATTTCCGGTAACATATATATATTTTACGCTAGACATCTTTAACAAAAGTAGTCATTTTAATAGAAGACAAAAAATATAATTTAATTAGTCCAAGTTTCAAATATCACAAGAAAAAAAAATTGGGAAAATTTTCCAACAAAATAACAACTGTTGCTTTGAAATGGATTCATCAATTCAATTTCGCCGTACAAATGCTGATGCCTGTCCAGGGCTTTTATTAATTAAATTCTGTATAAAAGGAACATAATAGTATTTCTGTTGCTCTTATCAGCGTATTCCACTATGGCAAGTCATATTCCGTACCTCTTTTGGGACATAAATTCGGTTCGGACGTTTTATTTCAAAAGGTTGAAAGGTATTGCGAAATATTATTTATCGGAGTTCGTCAATATCGCTTTTTTATTTTGATGATAAATGGCGACTTCTCTTCGAGTTTTTTACACTTATGATCATGTCTGTGAATTAAATACTACTTTTAGTTTTTAGTTGAAGTTTTAGAGTTATAAAACTTCACTTAATTCAATGTGCAACGTAAAAAGTATAGATAAATATAATACTTTTTACTTTTTACAGGACCTTTTATAGAAAACGCTCGCTCTTCATAATCTGACAGTACAAGTAAAAGTTTCTAGGGATAATGCAAATTAAAAACGTAATCCATAATGGAATGCGGATTAGGGATCTCGTTCCTACGGTATGAATATTCTTTACCATTTTATAAAAACTAATCTCCTAGAAATAAAACTGTTAATTGAGTAACTACCATTTAAGTGATAAAGGTTTGTAGGAATGTGGAATGTGTAATTGAGAGCATTTATTAACTAGCTATGCCTCGCGGTTTTAACCGCATTGCTCTGCTCGCGCTCCTGTTGGACTATCTAACATCAAGAATTTTTGAAATCAGACCAGTAGTTCCCGAGATGAGTGTGTTCAAACAAACAAACTCTTCAGCTTTATATTATTATCATAGATTATTATCAAACTACACTTCCTTAACAATAGCTTATAGCTGGGCTCATGGCAAAGCGTACCATGAATACAAGACAATACAAATATACCCAAAACGCGTAAACAGGGACATCGAACAAATGAAATCTATTAGTAAAGCCCATAAAGATAATGTAAGAGCTAAATGGAGATATAAATAAGGGTGAGATGTCTATCTAAACGACAGAACATCGTACGGTGATGGTCTCATTACGCACCATTTGACGCGCATGCGGTTTTGTAGGCAATCTTCTTAAATCTGTAAATAAATACACATACAAATCTGATACTCCTGCCTCCGTGCCATGATGTCTATAGAAGTATTATATCCAGTGTGGATAAATGACAGCGCTATACAGGGTGTAATCGTTAAGTGTGCACAAGCGATTATTCCGTAACTATTGCAGATATCAAAAAACTTTAAACTGATATCAAAAGTATTTAACCTAATGAGTAAAATGGCCATAATAAATTTAAATAAATAAAACGAGAAATATCCAAAAATGTTACATTAAACGCTCCCATACATTTTATTTCCCATACATTTTGTATGCATAGCTGATTTTCGAAGTGACGTCCTCATTGTGCAATACAGTCAGGAATTCTATTTACAGCTTCTAAATGAACTTCCCTTCAAATTTGCGAAGTAATTAAAGCAGAAAACCAAAAAAAGAAAGAAAAAGCTAAAATCCTTCATATTAAATGTACATGGGATATTCATATCTCATACTAAATGTAGAGGGTTTAATGTTATTTTTTTTAGATATTTCTCGTTTTATTTTTAAAAATTTATCATGGCCATTTTACTTATTAGGTTAAGTATTTTCGATATCAATTTAAAGTTTTTTGATATCTGTAATAGTTACGGAACAATCGCCTGTGCACACTTAACGATTACACCCTGTATAGGTCGTCTAGCGCCATCACTTTTCGACACGGGAAGTAATACTGCTATAAGGCTGATGTAACACTTTCTAACGTTAACATTATTTTGTCTTCGGATGAAATAAAACTTATCGTTGAATTTTGTAATATAGATTTAGCCTCAGATCAGTTTCCTTAAAATAATAGATAGGTATTTAATTATAGTATTTTAAGTATACCTAAGCTTGTATAATAGTTATAAGTGTGTGTACCTACCTGGGCGCAAAATCATTTTGTGATTAAGCTCTTTCAATAATGATTAAAAAAAAGTAGTATTATGCATGTAGATTGGCACCTTTGTCATAAAGGGATACATAATACTTAAATCTTATTCGAATAAAATTTCACTGGAATTGAAGTGGCTTTGAAATTGACACGTCTCTATACGTCTCGGCAAGTCCAGTGGGACTCTGTGCTATTGTTTCACGTGAGGACGATCTCTTTTATAGTTTCATCAACTTAAGGCTGTATTTCTAGTTTATTTTATTTTAGACTAAACAAACCCTTTTTACAGTACCTAAGATACTTAAAGATATACCTACTAAGTTACTATATATGAATCATAACTAAAATATCTTATTCTAGGTCGTAAATAATAAAATTATACTGCCAAATAATCAAGAATCAACGTTTACAACCAAAGTTTTGATTTTTCAAAGTTAAGAATGCTTAAACCAACAATTTGAATGCTTACAAGCATACAAGCTTACAACATTAAAATGAAAAAACGCTATAACTTTTTCCCTTTATCTTTTACACAAAACAAATAACAGACAGAGTTCTTTGAGTATCTTGAAACAAAGAGCTTAAGTTTTAATTGAAATCAATATGAAGAAAGGATAGCTACGTGCTAACGGAAGGGCAAAATCCAATTTTAAATGGATTATCGATGTTTGGCGCTTTATTCCGTCTTTCGTCTTTGAGCAAATATTGAAGTTCTTAAACCTAGCTGCTAAATCGTGTTACTTGATTCGATTTCACGAAATTAAATCCTGCGACATTTTAGAATTTGACTTGGCGGGTAGAAATAGTATAGTTGGATTATTCTATCGTAAATGTGGTTTAACCTTTAAAGATGGAATCGACGATTTATTTAATTAAATCCTACATGTTTTCAAAAGGGTTTGAATATTTTAATATGTCAGCCCGTGATGCCGCATTCAATGTTCAAAAGGTTTTGTTTAAATTGGATTGTGACATCAGAATCGGCTATATTATATAGCCTATCTAGCAAAAGAAAAGGTTTTTTAATCTTAATAAATGAATGGCGCAGAACATACTAGTTAGGTACAAAATTAAATATGATAAGTGGAAATATGAACGCACTCTCTCGTTATTTAAGACTCCTAAATGCTATCCAGTATGTGAATCCAATTAACAGCAGTTCCTCATTCTTTCCATAGTATAATTGTTCGTAAAATGAAAATAGTTCTCTCTGCATAGTATTTGAATATTTAATTCTGTCCGCAGACATTGGACGCTTAGCAACAAATGTACCTCGAATATCACCGTTTAATTTAGAAGTGGGTATTTCATGAATTGTTTATTTATGCTATAAAATGAATGAATGAAAATGGCGAGGATGGCATAGTTAAATATATCTGTGATGATGTTCCGTTTTCAGGCAATTACGTGGTTCAAGGACCTTGATGATTCTGTCACTACATTTGAATTTGTTTTTTTAACCGCCCCCTATAATAGACATCGTTGTTGAAGAAAAAGTGACCAAAGATTAAGGAATTGTAAAATGTATCGTATTGTATCGTAATGTGTTAGTCGTTTCTACCTAATTTATGCTTTCTCTGAGAGGCAGTAACATTTATGAATAGTAAATATTGTATACTATGTATGTTGTAAATGTAATGTAGGAAGACTCATCTTTCAAAATTAAACTTATTAAGCAAGGTCTCTACTACATGACCCATTCTGGAGACATTAAGATGACTAAGTAATAAGCATGTAATTATAAGTTCTAGAGTGGGGAACAGTTAAGAAAACACCAATTTAGAAATTAATCTTATTCAACACGGAATCTAGTATATTCTGGAGACCTGATGATGACTAGGGTGGAGAACATCTCACCTACAGAGATATAAAAGATGGAGTACATTATTTGACGTAATTCTATAGAACGGCCTCTATCATGAACGGCCTCTATCAGGCAAATGTATTTAGCGTTCTCTGTACATCTCTACATACCTAGTAGGAATATATGCATGCAACCTACACACACCGAAAAAATTAGGGTAACGGACAAGAAATCGTGTTTTTTTCGACTTGTTATGTATTTTGTAGTTAGTTAGTGGTTGATTTTTTAAATCCCTGAGCCATAGCAATGACTGATGTGGGTCATACCTTACGTTCAAATACAGTGTAGGTGTGTCGGTATCTATGGTCTATTACAATGTTCAATGGTATAGTTAAACAGTCTTAAATGTGTTGGCGCGGGCAAGGAAGAAATTGGGCAACTGACGCTTTAGATGACCGTTTTATAAGGGCGCAAACTTGGATAATGTATTTTGTTGTGGCTTTGGAAAAATGCATGTGGCGTGTGTAGATCAGTACCACCATATAGCAACAGGAAAAATATAGTACAGTTGAAGATTAAACATGAGAGCTTCGATCAAATCAATTTTTTTATGATGTTGTAACTATTTATTTAAATTTATGGTTTTTAGCATTGTTTCCTTTATTTGTGTCTATAAGACATCGCCGTCATCTGATTAAATCGGATATTTGTTTGGATGACTAGGCCGAACGTTGATTTAACAACATCACTCACGACGTCCAACTAGTTAGCGAATTGTAATATAGCCCTTTGAACAGAGCGGATAGAACGTTCGACATATTGTTGGATGACGAGTTGTTCTTTAGTCATTCAATTAAATGTGGTCATTCAATAATCGCTCTAGTCTTCAATCAAATAGCAGATTCCTCCAGATGACTGCGACATATCTAGTATCTTATTAAAATCCTCCGATTCAACAGATTTTCCAGAGAGTTGACGTCTTCAGAAGAGTATATTTCGTGAAGTAAAAATTTAACAAAAAAATAATATTGAAAAAACCTTCGTTTTTCTTAAAAAGATATTTATAATGACGCCTTATTTGATATATTATCCCGAATGTTGGGTTGTAGAATAAAAACGCCTTCGTCACAATTAATATTTTATTATTCCTTCACTTGGTACATTCACTTGATAGTTTTCTTAAATCTTAAATAAATCACAAGGCACGGCTATGGCACTAATAGATCGCACTGGTCGGCTGTTTAAGATCAATTGGCTCGCTGATCGTCTCTTCAAAAAATGTAAGCGATCGACTGACAACTAACCGACTGGAGGGGAGGTTAAGTTGTCAGGCGGTAGATTATAAATACCAGAAAACCTTGTCGATGGAAATGTTCTATGTATTATTTTAAAATTTGTAACACGAATCTATTTCTTTTTTCCTCGGAGAGTCACTGCAAAGGAATTATTTTTATATAATTTATCCATACTATTATTTAATATTATAAATGCGAAAGTAACTCTGTCTGTCTGTCTGTTACTCAATCACGCCTTAACTACTGAACCAATTTGCATGAAATTTTGTATAGAGATATTTTGATACCCGAGAAAGGAACTAAGTACTTTTTACCCCGGGACATAGGATAGGTTTTATCCCGCAAATCCCACGGGAGCGGGAACTATACGGGTTTTTCTTTGACTGCGCGGATGATGTCGCGGGTGGAAAGCTAGTATTTTTATGAATCATGAAATCATCGGTTCACCCAGTTAAAAGTGCGGAGGTAACGGAACCAACAAAGAGTTCAGTTGAATTGAGGATTTCTCGTCCTTTAAAGGCGTCGGTTAAAAATGTTGTTATCGGTTTAAGTCAGTTTTGACTTTCCTACGATTTTATTATAGTATCTGGATTGTTTTGGACTCTTAAAATATATGATAGAACAGCAATCAATTTTTTTTTTTAAATATTCTATGCACAGGAAAAGCCTGGTTACTTTTTTTATAGGTAAGTATGTATTAGGCCGGGAGATACTGACACAAAATTTCAGGTCATTTGTAACAGGATGGCGGTTCTACAGGGGTCTTAGTACGCAATGACAAAAAGAAAAATGATGGTCAGAACACTGGTACCGGCGGACTAGTCGCGTGGTCGTTAGTCGAACTCGTCGGATAAATAGCGAAAGTCAAACGATTTGTAACACAAAAATTTTAGAATTTACCGATAGCCCATTAAAAGATGTAGGCGGTAGTGACATGCCATACTTTTCCGTTGTGACTGAAAGCCCGCAATACCGACGCGAATGCGTTGATTTAAAAAAACAATTCAACCATTTGTACCAGGCTAACTTTTGCACAAGTAACCATCGTCGTGCAGCCATTTACGAAAATCGCCATGCCATACTTTTCGGACGATTCCAAATGGTCGCCATACCGCCGAAAATCTGCAAAAAATTTTATTTCGCTGAAATTTTTGTACCAGTATTGCATTTGGATTTTTAGAGAGTATTTGATAAAATGTGACCATTATTATATTTGCCATACTTCTAGTAGGGGAAAAAGTGCTGCCATACTTGAAAAATTAATTTATTATTAATTTATATAAGTGAAGATTTCCACCACCTAGATCTTGTATTTATATTCGTTGAACCTCAAACTTACAGGAAAAATTAGTGCCACACCGTTACAAATCGTTCAAAATACGAATAAAATCTTACAATAAAAAAAATCTTATACACAATCGCCACCTCCCTATTATTATTAATATTTATAATCATTCAGGAGTTGTTGAAAAAAATTTAGGGTGGTACAAATCGTTCGGCGAGAAAAAAAAATTTGCAGATTTTCGGCGGTATGGCGACCATTTGGAATCGTCCGAAAAGTATGGCATGACGATTTTCGTAAATGGCTGCATGACGATGGTTACCTGTGCAAAAGTTAGCCTGGTACAAATGGTTGAATTGTTTTTTTTAAATCACCGCATTCACGTCGGTATGGTGGGCTTTAAGACCCACCGGAAAAGTATGGCATGTCACTACCGCCTACATCTTTTTTATGGGCTATCGGTAAATTCTAAATTTTTTGTGTTATAAATCGTTTGACTTTCGCTATTTATCCGACGAGTTCGACTAACGCCCACGCGTCTAGTCCGCCGCGGCCGGTACCAGCGTTCTGACCATCACTTTTCTTTTTGTCATTGCGTACTAAGAAACCTGTAGAACCGCCATCCTGTTACAAATGACCCGGAATTTTGTGTCAGTATCTCCCGACTCCCGGCCTAATATAATAATATTTTACTGTCAAAAATTATCAACACTGGATATTATTCAATGACGCCTTTCAAAAACAAAACTAATTTACAAACAGATTTTTATATCTTTACATACCTATTTTTAACTTTCATTTCATGAACTGCTCATGTAAATACCTATTACAATCTGGTTTAATTTAACAAAACATTCAATTCGGTGAATTTTAGCGTTATTTTGCAAAAAAAACCGCACGTACAGTCCCCCGTCCGAGTCGAACTGACACCGTCAAATTTCGTCGAAAATATGCAATAGAGGTGAGGTTTTATGTGGGTTTTATTATAAATTCGAGTTTTTTCTTGATAATTTAACGATCATAATGAAAATTGAAAAAATAAAGAATACAAATTGTTACAAATATCATAACATATTTTTTGGTATAAATTTCATGTATAAATATGTAGCCGTTTTCCTAACAAAATGCGTTTTATGTTCGAAAAGGGGTTGATTTGTATGTATTTTTTTTATGTTTAGGCCGTTCTAAAATGAAAAGTAAACAATACACTTTGTTAATTATATCCTTGAGTATCACATATATTTTTTTTAAGACAATCGTACCAACAGTTTCTTCAACAAAATTCAATATGTATAAGGTGTTTTTCGGTTTTGACCATAGTGATCACCTTAAATTATTCTATAATTCTTGTCAAATTTTCTGAGTATTAATTATTCTATAAATATAAGTATTTCTAGTTATTTCATAGACAGCTTGTTGAGGTTTTTCTGTTCCTTAAAGAATCTAGAAATTCTCGGTTATAATGTAAATGAGGTTAAAACTCCATTCAGGATTTTTTGAAATAAAAGCGTACAAAATTTTTCCGAAAAGAATTTACATTTTCATTCTTTATAATACCTATTATACGTTATCTAATTTTTAGAAACAATTTTGAGGTTACAATGAAGAAGAAAGGATTTTATTAAATAAAACAAATAAATTAAAGATAGTGCTTTATTAATTACAGATACTTACATACTCCGCCGAATATAAATACATCAACAATTTGGAGAAACAAGGTACAACATGAATCACTATGAAGCCATACATAATTGACGGTGAAAATTAAAGGCAGTGTGCGAACCAAAGAAACAGCTTTGAGCATGATATTGCACTACACCGCACCGTGTCATGATCGGGCCGCGAATTTCCAAAGACTACTAATTGAGTCACAAGTCGAACTCTAATAGATGAGCTTTTGTTTATGCATATTACTCGACAAAACCTAATCTATCTCAGTAAAAAAGTGACTCAAATGGATTAGCTTTTGTCAATATATATATTTTCAAACATTACATACGAACAAAACCTAGTCGAGTAGAGTCTTACTGTCATAATATTATTATAATTATTATGCCGGTCCGTGCCCTGTCCGGGGCTCAAACATTATTATATACTTTTTGTATGAAGTGATTCATGCCTGACCGTGGCTCGGCCGTGCACGGAGGGAGCCCTAACGGGGCACGGCCGCGGCGTTAAAATGTGTATGGATATTGTTTCATTTGTTTCCCGGCTCGTCCCCAACACGGTGTAGCGTGAATCATGCTTTGAGGCTTCAAATCTATCGCAAAACGAACCCCTTTTGGCTTGTATACGCGAAAATAACAAAGGTAGTCGCCTCTTCCTGGATTTTTTGCCTGAGGCGTGCTTCACTTATTTCGGCTTTAAAAACTTAAATATAAATTTGGATATAAATTTTTAAATGTAATAAAATAATGAGTTTGTTTTTTAAGACGTTTTAATTTATATGAATGTTTGTTTAACGCAAAAACAAAAGAAAACCATTTTAGTAAAATTGACATGTAGATAGGTTATTGGCTGGCGTGTCATAGAGCCGTTTTAGCGAAGCATCACGCAAGAAAAACTGCGCGTTAAAGCTAGCTGATCACAATATCACGTAAAACAATAGTCTCACTCTTATGAACGTTGCTATCCTATCGATTTTCTTTAAAGGCAAATAAGCTCAGTAATGTGAGCTTTTTCCGACTAAAAATGTAGCTGAATTTTTCCCCCATAATTTTCAAATGTATGTTTGTTTACTCAATAAACTTAAAAATTACAAATCGACAAGTCTCAATGCCACTTCATCGTAAACAGAGTATCGTAGACGCCTTCATAAATATCTGCCCTACGCCATCATAAGAGTATTTTCTTTCTTTTTTTATCTAAGTGATAACTTCTTCAGCTATTGGCAAGTCATATTTCTATATATTTCGTGTGTAACACGCCTATCATACCTATCCTAGTGTACACTGACCTTCGTTGATTTCGTGTGTACACAGCATTATGACCGAAAGCCAATAAGGGTTCGTTCTGTAGACAATTTGTAGCTGAGTATTAATAATATCAGTCCTTACTTAAATGCTAAAGGGATTCGTTTCATGTGAATCACATTTTGATTGTAATACAAACAGCTAAATTATTCGTATGAAAGTTTCAAAACTATTTCAGGTAAATATTAAAACAATTTTCGATGTTCGCGTACCTCGCTTTGATCCAACTTTGTTGAATGCCAAACATATTTGTGGCTTTAAATAAATAAATAGATCGAAATGTGATTCCCATCAAACATTGGACGATGATCTACTATGAGGTATCTAATAAATAAATAATGTAACTAAGTTAAGGCCGGCTATGCACGAGCGACCACGCGATCGATCGTCCACAGCCTACCCGACTTCGGATAAAGGTTACACTCGAATGTAATACAATTCACGAGTAGGCATTTCCACGTTTTCAGGCACATCAATAATTCATAATACACCCTGAGCGGTGTATTTTTGATCGAGATCAAAAACCACAGAGCACGAGAATAATGTTTATTTAATCGGATACAAATTCAGCGTTTACAAACAATTTTTCATCGAACATTTTGCATTAAGACAAAAACAGGGAGTTTCAGTAAATTTATTGTCAAAACTCGTGAACAGACGACATGCGTTTATTGAAGATTTGCCACAAAAACAACAACGCAGTTGTATACATTTTCAGAATAAAAGAAATTTATATTAAGGGCCCGTTTTTATCTACATTCACCCAGCGGACAATTTTCAAAGGCCAACAAGATTAATTAGAGCAAGACTTTTATTTTTAGAAGTTCTAGAAAAGCCTTATTTGACGCTAAATAATAAAAAATTTAGCTTTAGGCACCACTGCTAGATTTAAGTAAAACATAACGCTACGTCCAAACAGAGCTTGAAAAGAGCATTTAAAGCTGCGAATTTGACATATCTTAAAATTAAACTGTGATTAAGAATTGTTATTGCATCGAATACATAGCTCTTACAGTAACACACCCGATCCACGATCTTGGAGACTTGAACGAAAAAACGCACTAAAACCTTGACGATATCATCGTATAAACGTAACACTGTGATCCTATATAGCTTCGTTTTGACCATTACTGAGAGCTCCGTGTGGACAAACATTGGTCAATCATTGCTTTCAAATAGTTCGCTAACTCTTACTCGTTCATCACCCCTGTGTGAATACACCATTAGTCATCAGCTCTGCGTGGACATACCATTGCTTGTTCATCAGCTCTGCTTAAACATACTGCTGCATTTGTATATTGGCTCCGTGTAGACCATGCGTCATTCACAAGCTCTGTGTGTGGAAGTATCTTTGGTTGTTTGTTGGCTCCGTGTGGACGTAGCATTATCGAGTGTAACCAGTAGGCGAGGGGGACTAGACCGCGTTGCCCGCGCTGTGCACGTTGCCGTTCACGTTCAGTGGTATTGTGTTGAATTCGTCTTCCAAATCATCTGTTTTCCTGTAAAAAAAGTATGGTTAGAAAGATCCTATTTATGTTGAGAGAAATCATGTTAACGATGAGTTCAATAAACTTATGGGCCCTCTTTACAATGGACAGCGTTGGGCGAGTAGAGGCAATCACGATAGTTTAAATCGATTAACCGTCATTGTAGATGATTATTTATAATCGCCGTAATGGCGGCAATCATCGACGATCGTTTGTTGGGACAACGCTTTCGATTGTGAAGAGGGCTCATTAAGTATGGGACAGATGAATCTATTTCGTTAGATTTAGTTAAGGTAAAGAAGATAGGAACGTTCTATGCTAAAGACTGTTTTATTATGTTCTACGGAGATCAACTTCAGATCCAGTCATATAACCTTGAAAGTTTTTTTTTATTGTATGTTTAAATGGATAATCTTGAAAATATTACTATTACTATAGTATTGCGTACCCTTAAAATGCAGTATGCATTATGTTCACTAAACCATTTTATGTCCACTCTCGTTCCCTTTAAAATGTGACGTACTTCTTTATTACTTTAATTTAACTACATTACTCTAGCTAGCGTTTCATTTTAACAACAGCAAGTAAAAGTAGAGGCAATCACGATAGTTTGAATCGACGAATATTTCTAGCTATTATACGTTTACGTCGCAGACCAACTTCCAGACTATAATGTTATTTAACACAGCATACATAATACATATAATAGATATTTCAGTAATTCTACTTCAAGTACAATATTACTAGATTTATCTATTTTAACAAGTACAAAACTTTAAAGAGTTATCATTTTGCCTAAACTTTCGTGCTACAAGCCGCACGCCTAAACTACTATAGTTCAAATTTGGTTCTTCTTAAGGGGCCTTAGACCGAAATTCATGTTTCTAAATCATGTTTTTTTCAGAGAAATCATCATATTTAAAATCCTAAAAAAATATATAGTACAGATAAACGTTTGATCTAGTGGAATTTTTGGATAGAAACACAATATTAAATATTTAACTCGATAAAAAAAAAATCAGAAGTAGCATCGATTTTGAAAACATTTTCAGTTTTATGCGAATTAGGGAAACGCTATTTTTATGAAAATTTTACATTTCATTTACTAATCAGGTTTTACAGTAAAATTTTTGGATAGATTTATAATTTAGCCCTTATTTTTTTTATATAAAATAAAATACGTAAAATGCGACTCGCGCGAACCACGCCAGTGCCGCCAAAGTCCAACCGGACGCCATCGAGGGAGGA
>CAJQZM010032069.1:0-22409 GCA_907164665.1 Colias nastes | reverse complement strand
GTAAAGCGCGCCATCACAGCCGCCACGGTTGCGCCAAGGGTCATCGATGGGAGAATGTAGTGCTTCCAGGTATCCGCGCCCACGGTCGGCAGCCAGCCCAGTTCCACGGAGAAGATCTGCATCAGCAGCATCCCGAGGGCGAATGCCGGGAAGGAGATGCCGGTCACGGCCAGCGCCATACCCAGTTTATCCGGCCAGCGGTTGCGCCAGACGGCGGCGACAATTCCCGCACCGAGACCAAACACCACCGCCCAGCCCATGCTGGCAAGGGTTAACCAAAAGGTCGGCATAAAGCGGCTGGCAATCTCTTCCGACACCGGGCGACGCGACACCATCGAGGTGCCAAAATCGCCCTGCAGCACGTTGCCCATATAGTGCAGGAACTGCATATACAACGGCCTGTCGAGACCCAGCTGCTTGCGCACCAGTTCAATAACGGTCGCATCCGCCTCAGGCCCGGCAATCAGCCGCGCCGGATCCCCCGGCAGCATATGGACAAACAGAAACACCAGCACCGCCACAATCAGCAGCGTCGGGATAAGCCCCAGCAGGCGTTTACAAACATAATTCAGCATGAGGTTTATTTTAAATCCGCGTCGTCAAAGCTAAAGCCCGTATCCGGCATGATATAGAACCCGGTCAGCGCTTTGTTATGGGCGGAGACCAGTTTTTCCACCACCAGCGGCACCCACGGCGACTCTTTCCAGATGATATCCTGAGCATCTTTATACAGCCGCGCTTTCTCCTCAGGCTTAGTGGTTTTCAGCGCGTCAGAGAGGTCTTTATCCACCTGCGGGTTGCTGTAGAACGCGGTATTGAACAGCGTTGGCGGCCAGTTCTGTGAGGCAAACAGCGGTGACAGCGCCCAGTCGGCTTCACCGGTGGAGGCGGTCCAGCCGGTGTAGAACATCCTCACGCCGCTCTCTTTCTGCCCTTTGCCCTCCACTTCTGCCGCACGCTGTCCGGCATCCATTGCGGTCACCTGCGCCTTGATGCCGACCTGCGCCAGCTGCTGCTGGGTAAACTGCAGCACCTTCTGGGCGGTACTGTGGTTATGCGACGACCACAGCGTGGTGCTGAAGCCGTTCGGGAAGCCCGCCTCTTTCAGCAGCTCGCGCGCTTTGGCCGGATCGTAAGGCCACGGCTGGTAGCTTTGCGCATAGGCGATAGCTGGCGGCACCACGCCGGTCGCCGGGGCGGCATAGCCCGCAAAGGCCACTTTCACCAGCGCCTGGCGGTTAATGGCGTAGTTGATGGCTTCACGCACCTTCGGGTTATCGAACGGTTTTTGCGTGACGTTCATGCTGATGTAGCGCTGCATGATTGACGGGCTGGCAACCAGCTCCAGCTTGCTGTTTTTCGCCAGCAGCGCTGCCTGCTCGTACGGGATCGGGAAGGCAAACTGCGCTTCACCGGTTTGCAGCATCGCCGCGCGGGTGTTGTTATCCACCACCGGGCGCCAGGTAATGGTGTCGAGCTTCGGCAAGCCCTGCTGCCAGTATCCGGCGAATTTCTTCACCTTCACAAAATCGGTTTGATTCCAGGTAAGCAGCTCGTACGGGCCGGTGCCTACCGGGTGGAAGCCGATCTCTTTGCCGTATTTCTTCAGCGCGGCAGGGGAAATCATCGCCGTTGCCGGATGCGCCAGAATATTGATAAACGCGGAGAACGGCTCTTTGAGGGTGATCTTCACGGTTGCCGGGTCGACCGCCTCGGTACTGGCGATATTTTTATACAGGTTATAGCGCTTCAGGCTATTTTCCGGGTTGCTGGCGCGGTCGAGGTTGACCTTTACCGCTTCAGCATTGAAATCCGTGCCGTCCTGGAACTTCACGCCGGAACGCAGCTTGATGGTATACACCAGCCCGTCGTCCGAAACGGTATAGCTCTCCGCCAGCACGTTTTTGAGCTTCATCTCTTTATCCAGGCCAAACAGCCCCTGGTAGAACGATTTCGCCACCGCCTGCGACAGCGTGTCGTTAGCATCATACGGATCGAGCGTCGTAAAATTAGAGCCGACCGCCACGACCACGTCTTTGGCAGCGAACGCGGGGGCGACGGCCAGCGCCGCCGTCACGCTCGCGGCTAACAGCCATGTACGAGCAACAAATTTAACCATTGTGTTCTCCTGCCTGGTGTACGTTATAACCGCGAGAATACATTGTCCTGACGCGGTGGTGCGACAAAATGACCGGGACCGACTTCCCGAAGCGTAACGCGCTCCAGAGTTTCGCCCCGTTTACGAATATTGCTCGGCATTTCATCCTGCAGCAGCACGCGCTGGGCGTGGTGATGCGCAGGATCGGCAACCGGCACAGCGGCCATCAGCTTGCGGGTGTAAGGATGCTGCGGGTTTTCAAATACCGCCCGCCGCGGGCCAATCTCAACAATTTGCCCCATGTACATCACCGCAACACGGTGGCTGATACGCTCCACCACCGCCATATCATGCGAGATAAACAGGAAGGCAATGCCCATATCCCGCTGTAAATCGAGCAATAAATTGATGATTTGCGCGCGGATAGAGACATCCAGTGCCGAAACGGACTCATCCGCAATCACGACTTTTGGATTCAGCGCCAGCGCCCGCGCAATGCAAATGCGCTGTCGCTGTCCGCCGGAAAACTCGTGGGGATAACGCCAGGCATGTTCAGGCTTCAGCCCGACGCGCTCCAGCAGCCAGGCCACGCGACGCTGCGCCGCCTCGCCGTCGAGCAGGTTATGCACCCGCAGCGGCTCCATGATCGAATACCCCACCGTATGACGCGGATCGAGAGAAGCATAGGGATCCTGGAAAATAAACTGAATATCCCGACGCACGGCCTGCAGCTTGCTGTCTGGCAGGGTGTCGATACGTTCGCCGTTAAAGGTAATGGTGCCGGCCTGGGTCTCCACCAGCCGGAGCAGCGCGCGTCCGGTCGTGGATTTTCCGCAGCCCGACTCCCCCACCAGCGCCAGCGTTTCGCCCGGCCAGAGATCAAAACTGACGTTTTCCACCGCATGGACTTCGCGCTTCACGCGATTGAACACCCCGCTGCGCAGCGGAAAACGCGTGACCAGATCGCGGACTTCCAGAATGGGCCTGCCCGGCACCACCGTATCTTGCTCGGTTTCAGCCGTCTGCACGCCCGCCTCGCCCTGAGCCATCAACGGGAAACGGCGCGGTAAATCGCTGCCGTTCATCGCCCCAAGACGCGGCACCGCCGCCAGCAGCGCTTTGGTGTAAGGATGAACAGGCGCATGAAAAATCTGCTCAACCGTGCCCGTCTCCACGGCGTGCCCCTGGTGCATCACCAGTACGCGATCGGCGATATCCGCCACCACGCCCATATCGTGGGTGATAAAAATCACCCCCATCTCCATCTCCTGCTGCAGCACTTTGATCAGCTGTAGGATCTGCGCCTGAATCGTCACGTCCAGCGCCGTTGTCGGCTCGTCGGCGATCAGCACCGCCGGACGGCACGAGAGCGCCATCGCAATCATGACGCGCTGGCGCATCCCGCCGGAAAGCTGATGCGGATAGCGCCCCAGAATGGCCTGCGCTTCAGGAATGCGCACCCTCTCAAGCATCCGCTTCGCTTCGAGGAGCGCTTCATCGCCGCTTAACCCCTGATGCAGGCGGATGGACTCGGCAATCTGCTCGCCCACCGGAAAAACCGGGTTCAGAGAGGTCATCGGCTCCTGGAAAATCATGGCGATATCCGCCCCACGCACGCCCTGCATCTGCGAACCACTCAGTTCATTTAAATCAATGACCTGACGGTTACGGCGGCGCAGGAGCATTTTCTCGCTGCCGACCTGCCCGCCCGTTTGCTCCAGCAGGCGCAACAATGCCAGTGCGGTAACCGATTTACCGGAACCAGACTCACCGACAATGGCCAGCGTTTCGCCGCGATGCAGCGAAAACGATAAATTCTGTACTGCGGGGATGAACTGCCGCTCCTCCTGAAACGCAATATTCAGCTGATGGACAGCCAATACCTGGCGGTTGTCCAGCTCTTCACTGTGCGGCACGTTTTGCCCCCTTATTCACGATAGATCCCCGTACTGGGCTCATCACCGGCGTAGCCCCAGGCGCGGTACATCCCTTCGCTGTTAAACGGCAGGGCCACGTTGCCCTCACGATCCACCGCAATCAACCCGCCGACGCCGCCAAGCGCGGGGAGTTTTTCCATTACCACGCGCTCGCAGGCCTCGCTCAGGCTTAATCCGCCGTAATCCATCAGCGCGGTGATGTCATAGGCCGCGAGAGCGCGAATAAACACTTCGCCGGTTCCGGTACAGGACACGGCGGCCGTGGCGTTGTTGGCATAGCACCCTGCGCCGGGCAGCGGGCTGTCGCCGACGCGTCCCGGCAGCTTGTTGGTCATCCCGCCCGTTGACGTTGCCGCCGCGAGGTTTCCGGCTTTATCGAGCGCGACTGCGCCGACCGTGCCCATTTTGGTGGTTTCATCCAGCGGCGCGGCGTGGTCAAGCTGCGTCTTGCCTGCCGTACGCGCGTCCAGCAGCTGCTGATAGCGCTCCTCCGTGGAAAACAGATCGGGCGATACCGGTTCCATCCCGTGTTCGAAGGCAAACGTCTCCGCCCCTTCGCCCGCCAGCAGGACGTGCGGACTCGCTTCCATCACCAGACGCGCCGCCAGCACCGGGTTGCGCAGACGGCTGACGCCTGCCACGGCGCCCGCTTTCAGGGTAATACCGTCCATCACGCAGGCATCCAGCTCGTGCGTTTCATCCCGGGTAAAGACCGAACCGATCCCCGCGTTAAACAACGGGCACTCTTCCAGCAGGCGCACCGCCTCGGTGACCACATCCAGCGCGCTCTCGCCCGCTTCCAGCATCCGCTGGCCTGTTTCCACAATGGCGTACAGCGCGTCAATATAGCGCTTTTCCTGCTCGGGACTGAGCTTTGCACGGGTGATTGCCCCGGCGCCACCATGAATTGCGATTACCGCATTAACCATTTCGCATCACCCGTTAGCCTGATTTGCGGCTTTTTCTATAAATATCATTATCGTCGATGAAACTTCAGATGATTTTTGAATATAGAAAGACGCAACTGTGATGTAAAGCGTACACCCATCGGGTCATACAGTTAGCCGCACTTTTCTGCCATAATGGGCGTTTTCGTTGTTACTCCGCAGGAGCCCACCATGGATTTTACCGCCGGACTGATGCCGCTTGAGACGGCACTCACGCAGATGCTTGGCCGCATTACCCCGCTGCATGAGGTTGAAACGCTGCCGCTTGTGCGCTGTTTTGGCCGTATTGCCGCGCGCGATATTGTCTCTCCGCTTAACGTGCCGGGGTTTGATAACTCCGCGATGGACGGTTACGCGGTGCGCCTGGCGGATCTCCAGACGGGTAACGCCCTGCCGGTGGCAGGTAAAGCCTTTGCGGGTCAGCCGTTTAGCGGTGAATGGCCTGCGGGTACCTGCGTGCGCATCATGACCGGTGCGCCCGTTCCGGCTGGCTGCGACGCCGTGGTGATGCAGGAAGAGACCGAACAGACCGACGACGGCGTGCGTTTTACCGCGAACGTTAAAGCGGGCCAGAACATTCGCCGCACGGGCGAAGATATCACCCTTGGCGCAACGGTCTTTTCTGCCGGGCAGAAGCTGACGGTAGGTGAGCTGCCGGTGCTGGCGTCGCTCGGCGTTGCTGAAATCGACGTTGTCCGTAACGTGCGCGTTGCCGTTTTCTCCACCGGCGACGAGCTGCAGCTTCCGGGCCAGCCGCTGCAGGACGGCCAGATTTACGACACCAACCGCCTGGCGGTACACCTGATGCTGGAGCAGCTGGGCTGCGACGTGATTAACCTCGGCATCATTCCTGACGATCCGGAAAAACTGCGCGCCGCGTTTATCGAGGCGGATAACGCAGCCGACGTGGTCATCAGCTCTGGCGGCGTCTCCGTGGGCGAAGCGGATTACACCAAAACCATCCTTGAAGAGCTGGGCGAAATCGCCTTCTGGAAGCTGGCTATCAAGCCGGGCAAACCGTTCGCCTTTGGCAAGCTCACGCACAGCTGGTTCTGCGGCCTGCCGGGTAACCCGGTCTCTGCGGCACTCACCTTCTACCAGCTGGTGATCCCGCTGCTGGCGAAGCTTTCCGGCAACAAGGCTAACCCGCTGCCGGAACGCCTGCGCGTGCGTGCCGCCACGCGCCTGAAAAAATCACCGGGCCGTCTCGATTTCCAGCGCGGCATTCTGGCGCGCAACGCGGACGGTGAGCTCGAAGTGAGCACCACCGGGCACCAGGGCTCGCACATTTTCAGCTCCTTCAGCCAGGGCAACTGCTTTATCGTGCTGGAGCGCGAGCGCGGCAATGTGGAAGCAGGCGAATGGGTTGAGATCGAGCGCTTTAACCACCTGTTCGGAGGCTGACATGACGGTGGAGCTGAGCGACCCGGAGATGCTGCGCTACAACCGCCAGATTATCCTGCGCGGGTTTGATTTCGAGGGCCAGGAAGCGCTCAAGGCGGCCAGCGTGCTGGTTGTTGGTCTTGGCGGGCTGGGCTGCGCGGCCGCGCAGTACCTTGCGGCGGCAGGCGTGGGGAGGATGACGCTGCTGGATTTCGATAACGTATCGGTGTCCAACCTGCAGCGCCAGACGCTGCACAGCGATGCGACGGTTGGCCAGCCGAAAGTGGACTCTGCCCGCACGGCGCTGGCGCGCATTAACCCCAACGTTCAGTTCACTCTGATTGACGCAATGCTGGATGACGACGCGTTGTCCGCGCAGATTGCGCAGCATGACCTGGTTCTGGACTGCACCGACAACGTCGCCGTCCGTAACCAGTTAAACGCAGGCTGTTTTGCCCACAAAACTCCGCTAGTCTCCGGTGCGGCGATCCGCATGGAGGGGCAAATCAGCGTCTTCACGTACGCGGAAGGTGATCCCTGCTACCGCTGCCTGAGCCGCCTGTTCGGCGAGAACGCGCTGACCTGCGTTGAGGCGGGCGTGATGGCGCCACTGGTCGGCGTGATTGGTTCACTGCAGGCGATGGAAGCGATCAAAGTCCTGGCGCGCTACGGCACGCCTGCCGCGGGGAAAATCGTCATGTACGACGCGATGACCTGCCAGTTCCGTGAGATGAAGCTGATGCGTAACCCGGGGTGTGAGGTTTGTAGCAAATAAAAAGTCGGGTGGCGGCTCCGCCTTACCCGACCTACAACGGCTCGAACGTAGGCCGGGTAAGCGTGAGCGCCACCCGGCAACAGCATCAGATAGACGTCCGTCCAAACGCCCCCTGCCAGTCCTGCTCAAACTTCACAATCGCCGCATCCACGGCCGGAGAGGTAATAAACTGCTGCGCCACGTCCAGCGGTAGCGTGATGGACTCGCAGCCTGCCAGCAGGCAGTCCAGCGCCTGACGCGGCGTTTTGAAGCTCGCGGCCAGCACTTTTGACTGCGGGGCGTGCAGCGTCAGCAGTTGCTGTAATTCCACAACAGTCTGGATCCCGTCCCCGCCCTGCGCGTCCACGCGGTTAACGTAAGGCGCCACATATTCCGCCCCCGCCAGCGCGGAGAGCATACCCTGCGCGGCGCCGTAGACCGCCGTACCCAGCGTCGGGATCCCTTCCGCTTTTAGCATCTTGATTGCCGCCAGCCCCTCTGCGGTCACCGGCACTTTCACCACCAGGTCATTAATGATGGCGCGGAGCTTGCGCGCGTCCTCCACCATCCCTTCAGCGGTAGTCGCCATCACCTGGGCGAACAGACGGCCTTTACCGCCCAACGCGTCGTGCAGTTCAGGCAGCAGCACATCGAGCGGCGTTTTACCTGCCGCCACAATGCTTGGGTTGGTGGTCACGCCCGCCAGCGGGAAGATACGCGCCAGCTTTTTGACTGCCGCAACGTCAGATGTGTCGAGATAAAGTTCCATGATGTCACCCTCAAAATTAGCCTGCACTTACCCTATCACGATAAAACCTGCTCAGTAGTTGACCTGCATCAAGATAACTTTCATTCGAAAGTCATTTAATCTTCATATGCAAGATGAGAGGCAAAATCATGATCTTCAATATTCAGCGTTACTCTACCCACGATGGCCCCGGTATTCGTACCGTGGTATTCCTCAAAGGCTGCTCGCTGGGCTGTCGCTGGTGTCAGAACCCGGAAAGCCGCTCCCGCAGCCGGGACGTGCTGTTTGATGCGCGCCTGTGCCTGGACGGCTGCGACCTGTGCCAGCAGGCGGCACCGGGCTGTATCGAACGTGCGCTGAATGGCCTGGTCATTTACCGCGAAAAGCTGAGTGAAGAGACGCTTAATGCCCTCACCGACTGCTGCCCGACGCAGGCGCTGACCGTCTGCGGTGAAGAACAGCAGGTCGACGAGGTCATGGCGACCGTACTGCGCGACAAACCCTTCTACGACCGCAGCGGCGGCGGCATAACCCTCTCCGGCGGCGAGCCGTTTATGAACCCTGAGCTGGCGCACGCTCTGTTTAAAGCCAGCCACGAACAGGGGATCCACACCGCCGTGGAAACGTGCCTTCACGTGCCGTGGCACTATATCGAGCCGTCATTACCCTACGTCGATCTCTTCCTCGCCGACCTGAAGCATGTCGACGCTGAAGTTTTCAAGCAGTGGACGGACGGTTCGGCTAAGCGGATCCTGGATAACCTGAAACGCCTGGCCGGTGCCGGGAAAAAAATCACCATCCGCGTGCCGCTGATCCAGGGCTTTAACGCCGATGAAGCCTCTGTTACCGCCATTACCAATTTCGCTGCCGACGAGCTCGGCGTCGAGGATATTCATTTTCTGCCGTACCACACGCTGGGCATGAACAAATACACCCTGCTCGGCCAACCCTACTCTGCCCCTGACAAACCGCTGGATAACCCTGCCCTGCTGGACTTCGCGCAGCAGTACGCCTGCCAGAAAGGGTTAACCGCGACCTTACGAGGATAAACTTATGACGACCCTGAATCTCAACACCCTCAGCGAGCGCATTAAAGCGCACAAAACGGCCCTCGTACATATCGTCAAGCCGCCGGTCTGTACCGAGCGCGCGCAGCATTACACCGAAATGTATCAGCAGCACATGGACAAGCCGATCCCGGTGCGTCGCGCCCTGGCGCTGGCGCATCACCTGGCCGAGCGCACCATCTGGATCAAACACGACGAGCTGATCATCGGTAACCAGGCAAGTGAAGTGCGCGCCGCGCCGATCTTCCCGGAATATACCGTCTCCTGGATTGAGAAAGAGATCGACGATCTGGCGGATCGCCCGGGCGCGGGCTTTGCGGTAAGCGAAGAGAACAAGCGCGTCCTGCATGACATCTGCCCGTGGTGGCGCGGCCAGACGGTGCAGGATCGCTGCTACGGCATGTTCACCGACGAGCAGAAAGGCCTGCTGGAAACCGGCATTATCAAAGCCGAAGGCAACATGACCTCCGGCGACGCGCACCTGGCGGTGAACTTCCCGCTGGTACTGGAGAAAGGTCTCGACGGCCTGCGCGCCAAAGTGGCCGAGCGCCGCTCGCGCATCAACCTGACGGTGCTGGAAGACCTGCACGGCGACCAGTTCCTGAAGGCGATCGATATCGTGCTGGAAGCGGTGAGCCTGCACATCAAACGCTTTGCCGATCTGGCGCGTGAAATGGCCGCGACCGAAACCCGCGTAAGCCGCCGCGACGAGCTGCTGGCAATGGCGGAAAACTGCGACATCATTGCCCACGAGCCGCCAAAAACCTTCTGGCAGGCGCTGCAGCTGTGCTACTTCATTCAGCTGATCCTGCAGATTGAGTCCAACGGCCACTCCGTCTCCTTCGCGCGTATGGACCAGTATCTCTATCCGTACTACCGTCGCGACGTGGAGCTTGACCAGAGCCTCGACCGCGAGCACGCCATTGAGCTGCTGCACAGCTGCTGGCTGAAGCTGCTGGAAGTGAACAAGATCCGCTCCGGCTCGCACTCTAAAGCCTCCGCCGGTAGCCCGCTGTACCAGAACGTCACCATCGGTGGCCAGAAGCTGGTCAACGGCGAGCCGATGGACGCGGTCAACCCGCTCTCCTACGCGATTCTGGAATCCTGCGGTCGCCTGCGCTCCACCCAGCCAAACCTGAGCGTGCGCTACCATGCGGGCATGAGCAACGACTTCCTCGACGCCTGCGTGCAGGTGATCCGCTGCGGCTTCGGCATGCCGGCCTTTAACAACGATGAAATCGTCATTCCGGAATTCATCAAGCTCGGCGTCGAGAAAGACGACGCCTACGACTACGCGGCCATCGGCTGCATCGAAACCGCGGTGGGCGGCAAATGGGGCTACCGCTGCACCGGCATGAGCTTTATCAACTTCGCCCGCGTGATGCTCGCCGCGCTGGAAGGCGGGCGAGACGCCACCAGCGGCAAGGTGTTCCTCCCGCAGGAAAAAGCCCTCTCTGCCGGTAACTTCGACAATTTCGAAGAGGTGATGGCAGCGTGGGATACCCAGATCCGCTACTACACCCGCAAATCCATCGAGATTGAGTACGTGGTGGACACCATGCTGGAAGAGAACGTCCACGATATTCTCTGCTCGGCGCTGGTGGACGACTGCATCGAGCGTGCGAAAAGCATCAAGCAGGGCGGCGCAAAGTATGACTGGGTCTCCGGCCTGCAGGTGGGCATCGCCAACCTCGGCAACAGCCTGGCGGCGGTGAAAAAGCTGGTGTTCGAACAGGGCACTATCGGTCAGCAGCAGCTGGCGGCGGCGCTGGCGGATGACTTCGACGGGCTGACCCACGAACAGCTGCGTCAGCGTCTGATCAACGGCGCGCCGAAGTACGGCAACGACGACGACAGCGTGGATATGCTGCTGACGCGCGCCTATCAGACCTACATTGAAGAGCTGAAGCAGTACCACAACCCGCGCTATGGCCGCGGCCCGATTGGCGGTAACTACTACGCGGGCACCTCTTCTATTTCCGCAAACGTGCCGTTTGGCGCGGCGACAATGGCCACCCCGGATGGACGTAAGGCGCACACCCCGCTGGCGGAAGGGGCAAGCCCGGCCTCCGGTACGGACCACCTCGGCCCGACGGCGGTAATCGGCTCAGTCGGTAAACTGCCTACCGAGGCGATTCTCGGCGGCGTGCTGCTTAACCAGAAGCTGAACCCGTCGACGCTGGAAAACGACAGCGATCGCCAGAAGCTGATGGTGCTGCTGCGCACCTTCTTCGAGGTGCATAAGGGCTGGCATATTCAGTACAACATCGTCTCGCGCGACACGCTGCTGGAAGCGAAGAAACATCCTGACCAGTATCGTGATCTGGTGGTGCGCGTGGCGGGCTACTCGGCGTTCTTCACCGCCCTGTCGCCGGATGCGCAGGACGATATTATTGCCCGTACCGAGCATACGCTGTAAAAAAACGCCCGGTGGCGCTGCGCTTACCGGGCCTACTCCTCCCTCCGTAGGCCGGGTAAGGCGAAGCCGCCACCCGGCTTTCTGACTTTCATTCGAAATTAAATTTGTGCTCCCCGTCACCTTGTTATTAGAATGTTTCAAAACGCAGTGACCCAGGAGCACAGTATGACCGTTAAAGTTATCGTCACCGATATGGACGGAACTTTCCTTGATGATGCCAAGCAGTACGATCGAGACCGCTTCCAGGCACAGTTTGAACAGCTTAAAGCCCGCGACATTGAATTCGTTGTTGCCAGCGGCAACCAGTATTACCAGCTCATCTCCTTCTTTCCGGAGCTGAAAGACAGGATCTCCTTCGTGGCGGAAAACGGCGCGCTGGTGTTCGATCGCGGCGAAAAGATTTTCCACGGCGAGCTGACGCGTCATGAATCACAAATCGTCATTGGCGAACTGTTGAAAGACAAAGGGTTGAACTTCGTGGCCTGCGGGCTGGAGAGTGCCTACGTCAGCGACCAGGCTCCTCAAGCGTTTGTGGCGCTGATGTCAAAGCACTATCACCGCTTAAAGCGCATCAGCGATTACCGCGAAATTGACGACGTGCTGTTTAAATTCTCCCTGAACCTGCCGGACAGCGATATCCCTAATCTGGTGGATAAACTTCACGTCTCCCTGGACGGCATCATGAAGCCGGTCACCAGCGGCTTTGGCTTTGTGGATTTAATTATCCCCGGTCTGCACAAAGCCAACGGCATCAGCCGCCTGCTGAAACGCTGGAAAATCTCCCCGCAGGAATGCGTGGGCATTGGCGACAGCGGCAACGATGCCGAGATGCTAAAGCTGGTGAAATATTCCTTTGCGATGGGTAACGCGGCGGAAAACATCAAAGAAATCAGCCGCTACAGCACCGACGACAACAACCATCAGGGCGCGCTGAACGTCATTCAGGCCGTGCTCGACAACCACTCCCCGTTCGACGCCTGATCCTCTCCTCGCCGGAGCCTTGCTCCGGCCTCTCACTCTTTTTCCGTCCTGTGGCTTGCGTCAAATTTTTAAACTTGCATTAACTTAATTTTAACTTAAAGTATCACTTGTAGATATTTTTACTTTCGAATGAAAGATGCGAGGCAGTTATGACCTTTACCAGTGAAACTTTGCCAGCGGATCACAAAGCGGCAATCCGTCAGTTAAAACGTGAGTTACGTGCGCAGATCGGCGACGTGCAGGCGGTGTTTAATAAACTCAGCGATAAAATTGCCACCCGCGTGGCGGAAATCAACGCTCTTAAGAACAAAGGCGAAACCGTCTGGCCGGTGATCCCGTTCGCGGATGTGCAAAACGGCACCCTCACCGACGCTCAGCGCGAGGCCGTTAAACGCCGCGGCTGCGCGGTGATTAAAGGTCATTTCCCGCGCGAGCAGGCGCTGGCATGGGATCAGTCGATGCTCGACTACCTCGATCTCAACAAGTTTGACGACGTGTACAAAGGCCCAGGCGATAACTTCTTCGGCACCTTAACGGCCTCTCGTCCGGAGATTTACCCGATTTACTGGTCTCAGGCGCAAATGCAGGCGCGCCAGAGCGAAGAGATGGCGCAGGTGCAGTCGTTCCTGAACCATTTATGGACATTTGAGAGCAACGGCAAACAGTGGTTCGACCCGGACGTGAGCGTGATTTACCCGGACCGTATCCGCCGCCGTCCGCCGGGAACCACCTCGAAAGGACTGGGCGCGCATACCGACTCCGGCGCGCTGGAGCGCTGGCTGCTTCCGGCTTATCAACAGGTGTTCGCCCGCGTGTTTGACGGCAACGTCGAGAAATACGATCCGTGGAACGCCGCGCATCGCACTGAAGTGGAAGAGTACACCGTCGATAACACCACCAAATGTTCGGTGTTCCGCACCTTCCAGGGCTGGACGGCGCTGTCGGACATGATCCCCGGTCAGGGGCTGCTGCACGTGGTGCCGATCCCGGAAGCGATGGCCTATATTCTGCTGCGTCCGCTGCTGGACGACGTGCCGGAAGACGAGCTGTGCGGCGTGGCGCCGGGGCGCGTGCTGCCGATTTCCGAGAAGTGGCACCCGCTGCTCATCGAGGCGCTGACCAGCATTCCGGCACTCGAAGCGGGCGATTCCGTGTGGTGGCACTGCGATGTGATCCACTCCGTCGCGCCGGTGGAGAATCAGCAGGGCTGGGGCAACGTGATGTACATCCCTGCCGCGCCGATGTGCGAGAAAAATCTCGCCTACGCGAAAAAGGTCAAGGAAGCGCTGGAAACCGGCGCGTCGCCGGGAGATTTCCCGCGCGAGGATTATGAAAAGAGCTGGCAGGACCGCTTTACCGTGAACGATCTCAATATCCACGGCAAGCGCGCGCTGGGCATGGTCTAACTGTCGTACAGCCCTTCCCGCTCCACGGCGGTGCGTCGTTTCCCCTGACGTATCCGCCGTACCGAATCCCGAACGGTCAACGTACCGTTAAGCAGTAACGTCCCCACCGGCGCGTCCGGGCGCATCAGCCGCTGCTGGAGCATATGCACCGCTTCGGTTCCCAGCTCATCGCGGGGAACATGCACCGCCGTTAATGGCACATCCTGAATCGCCGCCAGGTTAAACCCGTCAATGCTCATCACCGACACGTCCTGCGGCACGCGCAGGCCGTGGTTTTGTAATGCGCTAATGGTGCCCGCCGCCATAAAGTCGCCGCCGACCAGAAACGCCGTCGGCAGATCCTTTCCCTTCTGCTGGTTAAGCCACTCGCTGACCAGTTGTTCCGTCTCTTTGGCGCTGAAGCTGGGCACCACCAGCAGATCGCATTTATCGTTGAACGTCAGGTTATGGGACTGCCAGGCGTCGCGGATCCCCGACAGGCGCAGCTCCATGGTGTAGCGACGCAGGCACAGCACGTTCATCACCTCACGGTGCCCCATCTCGAACAGGTACTCCGCCGCCCGCTCGCCAATGGCGCGATGATCCGGCGCAACGGCAGGCAAACGCATGTGGCGGTCCCGGCAGTTAATCAGCATGCAGGGTTTCCCCACGTCCACCGCCAGATCGTGAATGTGCGGATCGTCGATACCGAGCAGAATCGCCGCCTGAGTGTCCGCTTCATTCATGCGCGCCAGAAACAGCTGCGCGTCGCTATCGTTCTCTTCCAGCGCGCAGTAGCGAAGTCGCACATCGTGGGACGCCAGGCCTTTACTCACGCTCTGGATCACACGGTAGTAAAAGATGTCGGACCGCTCGTCGAAGGCGCGTTGGGGGGCAAAAACCACCAGGCTATTGAGCAGCAACCGCCCCGCCGCCATACCTTCCATCACACCCAGCTCACGGGCGCATGCCAGCACCTTTGCGCGTGCCTTTTCACTGGTATTCGCTTTCCCCGCCAGCACCCGCGACACGGTGCTGATGGAGAGCTGCGTACGGGCGGCGATTTCGGTGATTTTTAGCCTTTTGTCCATTTTGTGATCTGGCTCCATTTGCGAAATGAAAATTTTTTCATAGCGTATTGGTCAGGCAATAACTGACATAAACACCATCATGCCAGAGGCATTTCGTCAGTTATGAGAAATTTTGCACAAAATCCACTATTGCCTGCTCATTTTCTCCCTTAAGGTGAACTTGCCACACAACTTCCATACTAGTTGTATACCAACTTAAGCAGTTTAAACGGATAGAAATCAAAGCCATAACAATCCGTGTGACACCTGAACCTCCGTCCCCTTACCGTCCGTCTTGTGGAGAGTAAAATGAGTCAGGACATCAATAACACCGTTGCGACAAGCAAAACCCGTCGCGTCATCAAGAACCTGCGCTGGTACGTGCTGGTGCTGTTCTTACTTGGCGTCACCGTTAACTACATAACCCGAAACTCGCTCGGGATCCTCGCCCCGGAACTGAAAGAGAGCCTCGGCATCACCACCGAGCAATACTCCTGGATCGTCGGCGCCTTCCAGATCGCCTACACCATTTTCCAGCCCCTGTGCGGCTGGCTGATTGACGTTATCGGCCTGAAGATTGGCTTTATGGTCTGCGCCGGGATCTGGGCGTTGATGTGTATTTTCCATGCGGGCGCCGGAAGCTGGCTGCACCTGGCGATTCTGCGCTTCTTTATGGGGGCCTCTGAGGCTGCCGCTACCCCGGCGAACGCCAAAACCATCGGCGAATGGTTCCCGAAATCAGAACGCCCCGTTGCCGCAGGCTGGGCGGGCGTGGGCTTCTCCATCGGCGCGATGCTGGCCCCGCCCATCATCTACTTTGCTCACGCCTCGTTCGGCTGGCAGGGCGCGTTTATGTTTACCGGCGTGCTGGCGCTGCTGTGGGTGATCCTCTGGTGGGCGTTCTACCACAACCCGGAGCAGCACCCGAACCTGAGCAAGGACGAGCTGGCGTTTATCAAGCAGGATAACGAACCGCCTGCGGTGAGGCTGCCCTTCCTGACCGCGCTGAAAACCGTTTCGAAAAACAAACGCTTCTACGGTATTGCCATCCCGGCCTTTATGGCGGAACCCGCCTGGGCGGTGCTGAGCTTCTGGGTGCCGCTGTACCTCGCCAAAGAGCACGGCATGGACCTGAAGCAGATTGCGATGTTTGCCTGGCTGCCGTTCCTCGCCGCCGACCTCGGCAGCGTGGCGAGCGGCTACCTGACGCGTCTGTACACCCGCCTGTTCGGCTGCTCCCGCGTTAACTCGGTCGTAGCCAGCTCCGTGACGGGCGCGTTCCTGATGATCTCGCTGGGCATCGTGGCCATCACACGCGACCCGTATATCACCATCGTGCTGATCTCCATCGGCGGCTTCGGGCACCAGATCATCTCCTGCATGCTGAGCGCCCTGGTCGTGGAGTCGTTCGACAAAGGCCAGATGGCGACCGTCAACGGCATGCGCGGCTCGGCGGCGTGGATCGCCAGCTTCCTGTTCTCGCTGTTAATCGGTGTGACCGCCGACAAAATCGGCTTTAACCCGCTCTTTATTGCCATGGGCTTCTTTGACCTGATTGGCGCTGTCTTCCTGGTAGCATTTATTGCTGAACGTCGCGCCAAGCGCGCCTGATAGTGGATGTATTGCATATGAAAACCCTGAAAAACTGGACCCTTGATACGCAGTCGGCAAACCATCTGGAACTGCTGGTCGATAACCAGCACCGCCTGTGCCTGTACGTGCTGGAAGAGAACCTGTTCCGCGTGCTAATTAAGCGCAAGGGCGAGCTGGCGCTGGACCGCACCTGGAGCATTGCGCCGGAAAAAGACGTGCCGTGGGAAGGCCGCCGCCGTGACGATTTAAGCGGTTTCACCTGCCCGGCCTGGACGCTCACGCAGCAGGATGAGACGCTAACCGTGGCAACCGAACGGCTGTGCGTGACCGTCCACCAGCCGCTGTGGCTGGAGTGGCACTACCGCAATACGGCGGGCGAGTGGCTGCCGCTGGTCAACGACCGCCCGACCAGCGCCTACCTGCTGAATGCCCACGGCGACGGCGTGGCGCACTACCTCAGCCGCCGCAAGGACGAGCGTTTCTACGGCCTGGGCGAAAAAGCGGGCGATCTGCAGCGCAACGGCAAACGCTATGAGATGCGTAACCTCGACGCCATGGGGTACAACGCGGCCAGCACCGACCCGCTCTACAAGCACATTCCATTCACTATCGCCCGCCGCGACGACGTGAGCTACGGCCTGTTCTACGACAACCTGAGCAGCTGCTGGCTGGATCTGGGTAACGAAATCGACAACTACCACACCGCCTACCGTCGCTGGCAGGCGGAAGCGGGCGATATCGACTACTACATCTTTACCGGCAAGCGCGTGCTGGACGTCACCAAAGCCTTCGTGCGCCTGACCGGAAAAACGCTGTTCGGGCCAAAATGGAGCCTGGGCTACAGCGGCTCGACCATGCACTACACCGACGCGCCGGACGCTCAGAACCAGCTGATGAACTTCATCCGCCTGTGCGAAGAGCACGCCATTCCGTGCGACTCGTTCCAGCTCTCTTCCGGCTATACCTCCATCAACGGCAAGCGCTACGTCTTTAACTGGAACCATGACAAGGTGCCGCAGCCGAAGGTGATGAGCCAGGCATTCCACGACGCGGGGCTGAAGCTTGCGGCCAACATCAAGCCGTGCCTGCTGCAGGATCATCCGCGCTATAGCGAAGTGGCGGAAAGCGGCCTGTTCATTCGCGATTCAGAAACCGATGCGCCGGAACGTTCCAGCTTCTGGGATGACGAAGGCTCGCACCTCGATTTTACCAACCCTCAGACGGTGCAGTGGTGGCAGAACGGCGTCACCACGCAGCTGCTGGAGATGGGCATCGACTCCACCTGGAACGACAACAACGAATACGAAGTGTGGGACGGGGAAGCGCGCTGCTTTGGCTTCGGCAAGGAGATCGCCATCAAGCACATTCGCCCGGTGATGCCGCTGCTGATGATGCGCGCCTCGCTTGAAGCGCAGCAGCGTTTCGCGCCGGAAAAGCGTCCGTACCTGATTTCCCGCTCCGGCTGCGCCGGGATGCAGCGCTACGTCCAGACCTGGAGCGGCGACAACCGCACCAGCTGGGACACCCTGCGCTATAACATCCGCATGGGGCTGGGCATGAGCCTGTCCGGGCTGTTCAACGTCGGTCACGACGTCGGCGGTTTCTCCGGCGACAAACCGGACGCCGAGCTGTTCGTTCGTTGGGTGCAGAACGGCGTGATGCATCCGCGCTTTACCATTCACTCGTGGAACGATGACCACACCGTGAACGAACCGTGGATGTACCCGGGCGTCACGCCAGCCATTCGTAGCGCGGTGGAGCTGCGCTACCGCCTGCTGCCGTACCTCTACACCCTACTCTGGCAGGCGCACGCCGACGATGAACCGATGCTACGCCCGACCTTCCTCGATCATGAGCACGATGCGCAGACGTTTGAGGAGTGCGATGACTTCCTGCTTGGCCGCGACCTGCTGGTGGCCAGCGTCGTCGAAGCCGGGCAGCGCGAGCGCCGCGTCTGGCTGCCGGATAACGCCACCGGCTGGTACGATTTTTACACCCACGCGTGGTATGCGGGCGGCCAGTCGATTGTTCTCGACGCGCCGCTGGAAAAACTGCCGCTGCTGGTGCGCGCCGGTGCCGGCCTGCCGCTCAGCGAGCGTATCACCCACGTATCCGCAGAAAAAGACAATACCCGCGAGCTGAAGCTGTTCCCGATAAAAGGCGTCGGGACAACCACCGGGATGCTGTTTGAAGATGACGGCGAAAGCTGGGGCTATCAGAACGGCAATGCGCTGTGGGTGGAATGGGAAATGGCGTGCGACGGCGCGACCATCAACCTGAAGGTGAACGCGCGCGGGGATTATCGTCCGGCGTGGAAAGCGCTGAAGGTGTCGTTACCGGTCGGGGAAAAACGTAAGCTGCTGGTGAATGGGGTTGAAGGGAGCGAATGGGTGGTGTAGTGCGGCCTGATGCCCTCACCCTAACCCTCTCCCACGGGGAGAGGGAATAGAACGTAGGCCCGGTAAGCGAAGCGCCACCGGGCTTTTTTTTAGCCGTCGATACCTTTGCTGCGCAGGTAGTCTTCGTAGTTTCCGGTGAAGTCCACCACGCGCTCTGGCGTAATTTCAATCACGCGGGTCGCCAGCGAGCTGACGAACTCACGGTCGTGAGAGACGAAGATCAGGGTACCCTGATACATCTCCAGCGCCATGTTCAGCGATTCGATAGATTCCATATCCAGGTGGTTAGTCGGTTCGTCCATCACCAGGATGTTCGGTTTTTCCATCATCAGCTTGCCGAACAGCATGCGGCCTTTTTCACCACCGGAAAGTACTTTAGCCGGCTTTTTGATGTCGTCCTGGCTGAACAGCAGACGACCCAGAATGCTGCGCACCGCCTGCTCGTCGTCGCCTTCCTGCTTCCACTGGCTCATCCAGTCAAAGACGGTGAGGTCGTTTTCGAACTCGTATTCATGGTCCTGCGCGTAGTAGCCAATCTGCGCGTTTTCAGACCACTTCACGGTGCCGTTGTCCGGCTGCAGTTCACCCACCAGGGTTTTCAGCATGGTGGATTTACCCACGCCGTTGGCACCCAGAATGGCAATCTTCTCGCCCACTTCCAGCAGCAGGTTGAATTTTTTAAACAGCGGGCCGTTCTCAAAGCCTTTTGCCAGGGCTTCCACTTCCAGCGCGTTACGGAACAGCTTCTTGTCCTGCTCGAAGCGGATGAACGGGTTCTGACGGCTGGAGGCTTTGACTTCGTCCAGCTTGATTTTGTCGATCTGACGCGCACGCGAGGTCGCCTGACGCGACTTAGAGGCGTTGGCGCTAAAGCGGCTGACGAAGGACTGCAGGTCAGCAATCTGCGCTTTCTTCTTGGCGTTATCCGCCAGCAGACGTTCACGCGCCTGGGTGGCCGCCGTCATGTATTCGTCGTAGTTGCCCGGGTACACGCGCAGCTCGCCGTAGTCCAGATCCGCCATGTGCGTACAGACCATGTTCAGGAAGTGACGGTCGTGCGAGATGATGATCATGGTGCTGTCGCGGTCGTTCAGCGTCTGCTCCAGCCAGCGGATGGTGTCGATGTCCAGGTTGTTCGTCGGTTCGTCGAGCAGCAGGATGTCCGGGTTAGAGAACAGCGCCTGTGCCAGCAGCACACGCAGCTTCCAACCTGGCGCAACTTCGCTCATCGGGCCGTAATGCTGTTCAACGGGAATGCCTACGCCCAGCAGCAGCTCGCCCGCGCGCGCTTCCGCAGAGTAACCGTCCATCTCGCCGTACTGCGTTTCCAGATCGGCCACTTTATAGCCGTCTTCTTCGCTCATTTCGGCCAGCGCGTAAATGCGATCGCGCTCCTGCTTCACTTCCCACAGCTCCGCGTGCCCCATGATCACGGTGTCGAGCACGGTGAACTCTTCGAAGGCGAACTGATCCTGACGCAGCTTACCGATACGCTCGTTAGGGTCGAGCGACACGTTGCCGAGCGTCGGTTCTAAGTCACCGCCGAGGATTTTCATAAAGGTGGATTTTCCGCTACCGTTGGCACCAATCAGGCCGTAACGGTTGCCGCCGCCAAATTTGACGGAAATGTTTTCGAACAGCGGCTTACTGCCAAACTGCATAGTGACGTTGCTGGTAACTAACACGGGGAGATTCCTGCGAAAAGTGTGATAAACACGGCATTATGCCACAATTCCGAATTGAGATCCCGTGTTGCGGCAATCCACTAAACTTTAACAAAATCGAAAAAAATGTGATTTCGTACACATCTGAATTCCCTGTTAGCGGGAATGCACATATAATGCGCTCCCATCACAGATTCAGACTTATCAACTCATCGCCTGAATGGCTTAGATACCTCGCACAACATGAACATGAAATTGACAACGCTTTTTGCGGCAGCGTTAGCCGTAGTAGGTTTTTGCAAGACCGCTTCTGCGGTGACGTATCCCCTGCCGACAGACGGTAGCCGTCTGGTTGGGCAAAACCAGGTGGTGATTGTGCCGGAAGGCAACGCTCAGCCGCTGGAATATTTTGCCGCTGAATACCAGCTCGGTCTGTCTAACATGCTCGAAGCAAACCCGGGCGTTGACCCGTATCTGCCAAAAGCAGGTACCGTGCTGAACATCCCTCAGCAGCTGATCCTGCCGGATACTGTTCATGAAGGTATCGTAATCAACAGCGCCGAAATGCGTCTGTATTACTACCCGAAAGGCACTAACACCGTTATCGTGCTGCCAATCGGTATCGGCCAGCTGGGTAAAGATACCCCGCTGAACTGGACCACTAAAGTTGAGCGTAAGAAAGCGGGCCCAACCTGGACCCCAACCGCGAAAATGCACGCGGAGTACATTGCTGCGGGCGAACCGCTTCCAGCCGTTGTGCCAGCAGGCCCGGATAACCCAATGGGTCTGTACGCGCTGTACATTGGCCGCCTGTACGCTATCCACGGTACTAACGCCAACTTCGGTATCGGCCTGCGCGTAAGCCACGGCTGCGTGCGTCTGCGTAACGACGATATCAAGTTCCTGTTCGAGAACGTGCCGGTCGGTACCCGCGTGCAGTTCATCAACGAACCGGTGAAAGCGACCTCTGAGCCAGACGGCAGCCGTTACATCGAAGTGCACAACCCGCTGTCCACCAGCGAAGATCAGATCAACAACAACGAAATCGTGCCAATCAACCTGACCAGCGCGGTGCAGTCCGTGACCTCTCAGGCTGACGTGGAAACGACCGTGGTTGACCAGGCGATCCAGAACCGTTCTGGTATGCCAGTGCGTCTGAACTGATAGCAAAGAGAAATAAAAAAGCGGGCCTCGTTGCCCGCTTTTTTTTATCCGTTGTTCACGATGACAATCCCGCCGTGGTCGTAGCGATAGTGACAGTGGGCATACTCCAGCGGCGTGCCATCTTCAAGATAGATCACCTGCTCCACCTCCAGCACCGGGTCCGTCTGTTCACAGATTAAGTGCTGCATATCCAGCGCATTTGGCTTCAACGCGCGCACGACGCGATACGAGCCCATTATTTTCAGCCCCAGCGTCTCCTGCACGTAACGGAACACCGAGCTTTCAAGATGGCTTTTGTTCAGGCCGGGCACCAGATTCAGCGGCATCACCGTGGAATCCAGCGACATCGGCTCGCCGTTCAGCAAACGCAGACGAATAAAATCATAGATCGGCGCATCGGCGTTAATCATCAGCGACGCCTGCTCTTTCTCGTTCGGGAAGCGCAGTTCGAAATGCACCACCTGGCTGGTCACCGTTCCCAGATGTTCCCAGGTTTTGGTGGCGCCAAAGTAGTCGCTGCCGGAGAGATCCCACTGCGAGAGCTGGAGGAAATTTTTACGGATGAACGTTCCCTGCCCCTGGCGGGTGTAGACCAGCCCTTCGACAATCAGCTGGCGCATGGCCTGCTGAATGGTCATCCGGCTGGTGCTGAACTCCGCCGCCAGCGCAAACTGGTCCGGCAGCGGTTCATTGGCGGCGTACTGCTGGCTGATAATGCGTTTCTTAATTTCCCGCGCTATGGTGATGTACTTCGCCGCCATCGTCCTTCCTTTCTGTTAGTTTTCTATCCCGCTGTTTTT
>CAJQZM010032068.1:0-24497 GCA_907164665.1 Colias nastes | reverse complement strand
TGCTGAAGAGCCTGTCCGTCTGATATGTTTGTTTCGGTTTATTTTTTTCTGCCAACTTTTCGCCAATATTAACAAAGAAGCTATTAACGTCATTTATAGATTGCTTAGAGTTATTGCTTAATAGGAGTTCGGATGAATTATTTTTAATTTTCGCTGTATTTGTGATCTCTTTGATGGCTTTCCATAGTCTTTTATTATTATTTTTAGCATTTTGTAGTTGTAATTTCTCGTAATCTCTTTTTAATTTTTTAATCAAAGACGAACAAAAATTTCTGTATCTCTTATAAGTAACTTTTAAGATATCGTTATTTGGTTCTTTTTTAGTTTTTTTGTATAGGTTATCTCGATTTTTGAGACATTTTAAGATTCCTTGTGTCATCCATGGCTTAAGAATTCTCTTTCTCTTAGACTTTACGGTCTCAGTAGAGTTCGCAACTATCAGAGTTCGAAGACTATTTATAAAGAAGTTAACAGCATCATCTATATCAGGAAATGTGTAAAGAGGTTCAAAATCTGTTTCATTTAAATCAATACCTAATTTATCATAGTTTATATGTGTTACATATTTACTGGGTTTTAAGATTTTATTTATGGAAATATAAAGAACTACACTGTTATGATCAGTAAGAGATGTTGGAAGTATAAGACAATGAGCAGCTAGTTTAGTTTTAAGTAAAACGTGATCTAAGCATGATTTATAGCGAGTAGGAAGAGAATGAGCCGGTTGAATGCCATGGAATGCTAGCATTTCTAAATAAGTGAAGGCGTTTATATCCGAGCAATTTTCGCTAATGTCAATATTAATGTCACCCACGATAATTATATTCTGAGTGGAAGAATAATTCATCAAAATGCTGTTTAGAGATTGAAATTGAAATTTTATCAAGTAACTAGCTGCGCTCCGCGGTTTCACCCGCGTCTCTCCGGTCCTGTTGGTCGTAGCGTGATAATATATAGCCTATAGCCGTCCTCGATGAATGGGCTATCGAACACCGAAAGAATCAAATCGGAACAGTAGTTCCTGAGATTAGCGCGTTCAAACAAACAAACAAACTCTTCAGCTTTATAATATTAGTATAGATATTATAGGTAGAATCGAATGTGCAACCTTATCAGATATTACTCGTACCTACATGCTATCTATACTACATATTATAATATAACTAGCGGTCCGCCCCGGCTTCGCCCGTGGTACATATGAAAAATAGATGTTGGCCGATTCTCAGACTTACCCGATATGCACAGAAAATTTCATGAGAATCGGTCCACCCGTTTCGGAGGAGTATGCAGACTAACATTGTGACACGAGAATTTTATATATAAGAAGATATATTATATCGCTGCAAATACATACAGAATATAAAATTATACCGATATAACCACAAAAAAAACGATATTATCTATCGAAGTACTATTTCTCTTGAAGAAAATAAACCAGAAGCACTTGAACGAACGATATTTCACAGAACATAAAACAATAGCAGTACCTAAACAAGTCCCAACACTATCCGATTACAAAATGGCCGCGGAAATTCCTTAAGAATCTCCAAGCAAATCCGCTCCTATAAAACGGATCCAATTATCGGCGTATCAGGCTAAATTACGTAAAATAACTTCGGGGAAAACCCTGAAAAATCTTTCACACAACTTTATTTACCAAGCCTTCCTCGATAAATTACCTTTGAAACTCCCTTTTTTACTCAAAACTTTTGTAATCGTCGGTCCTTGAAGCTCGACTTAATAGCATTGCAGTTTCCCTTTGAAATTATTATTATTTCGTTACATTTTTTAGGTTTCTAAGAACTTTTATTGTACAATGAAAGTACTTGATTTCTTTAGGACTTTACTTGTTATAAATTAAAATGTCAGTATTTCATAAAATAGTCTTTGCATTAAATATAGTTGTGACTGGATTTATTTTAGCTATTTCAAAGCAATTTGATGGTTGTGGAATTCAAAATGCTTATTCCAAGTAACTACTCGAATTAACAAAATTAGGAGAAAAAGTTCCTATTTATAATGATATGATTTAGTGACTTCACATACAAGTGTTACATAAGAAAACAACACACAATTGTCAAATATTGTTTTAATAATTTATTTTTAAAGATCTTGATGCAATCACTAATTGAACAAGGTCGATAAGAACTATTTACTGCAGGTTTCATGTAAAACGGGGTTTAAATAAAACACAGAGTTAATAATAATAAAAAAATATATGACTGTTGTTACCACTCGTATCATAAAATACCTACTGAATCTACTTTTCCAAATTCACAATTTAATTTCTCATTTACCTTTCCAATTACCAATTTTTCAAATTGTTTACAAATTCATCAGGCAGTTCTTTTGCATACTGCATCGTAATTATCACGCTAAATAAAATCCCAAGTTTCGTTGTAAAAACACAACAAAATATGAAAAAGTAATAACCAAGGGAACAGAAATTAAATTTAAAATTTAAAAATCCTTTGACTTCGAATAGTTTCAGTTAAGTTTTTTAATTCGTGGAAAGAAACCAGGCTTCGAAAGGAAATTAATGTTTGTTTTGCGAAATTAAAAATGTCGGTGTATAGGTACAATAAGCGGAGCGTTTGTCAATTCCAGTGATGTATGTGCAGCGGAATTTGATTGTTATACTTGAAGGGTAAGGACCAATATTGCCTGACGGATGATTTATGAAATTCAAAACTTGAGTTACCGCTCACAGTATGTTACTGGATTTAAGAACGGTATTTTTGTTTACGCTTCAGAATTGGATTTTTTCACAAAATCCTCGTCAACGATACGTCTTCGAGATTTAATAAAGAAGGATGAAACAACAAGGTTATGTTTATTTTGCCGCAATTTTTCCTAACATTTTGATTTATATCAAAGCTTTTTGACAGGAACTTAATTTTAACAGTAATTTTTTCGTAGGAAATGAGCTCACCATTTTGTTCGTATAATAATATTATTAAAATATAATAGTATGATAGTATATTTTTAAAATAATACAATTTATTATGATTACTAGGAATTCACTCCACTACTACCGTACTATCAATGAAGGCAGTTTACATACCAGCAGTCGAGAGGACTCGCTATACAGTGCCTGATTAGGTACATTTATAGAATTTGTAGTTTGTAGAATTCATTCACGACTTTAGTAATTTCTATTAATAATTTTTCAGGATATTATTTTTACATTTCTACCTTTTCAATTTCTGTATCTATAGTATCTAATCTATGCCAATTGCATAGATAACTTCATTTACATTTATCTTTAAATCTTACTGTTGAAATGACTCTACCTTCTTATTACCTACAAGTTACCGGCGTATCGGGGAACAATTGTGGCTTATAAGCCACAATTGTTCACCAGACTTGTAAGTTATTAAGAAGACAGTAAGAATTAAACTTATAAGTTTAATTTAAACCTTCAATGAAACTTCTATTTCCATATAAATGTGTAAATTCGTTCGCTATTAAAAGACTTGATGCTACGATTAGCAAAGAGCTTTACTACCAAATCGATAAAATTATAGTACACAAAAATGTCATCTACAAATAAATGGTCGAGATTTATAATCCCGCTAATTACTGTGTCTAAAAGGGCATTTTGTTGAGTGACTTTCCCTGTTTCTGTGGTAATTGTGCCCTTGGCGAACTGGGCTATTGCGTGTTTACCTACTGTGTTATTAGATGAGGTGTGTGGTATGAGTGGGAGCGATTCTCATTTGAATTAAATTAAAAAATACTTAAAAATTTGATTGTGGTGGCAGGGACAACAGAATGTTAACCTATTTACATAATATATTCTACCTATTCAAATTAGGAATTAGAAATCACAATTTTGCATAACATTCTTTCATTCATTATTATCCGATCCACTTGATACAATGCTCAAGGACTAAACAGATTTGAACTCCATTCAATATCAATTAAAGTGAAGTCCCATATCCCCTACTGGGGTAAGGGGAAGATGCATTTTTTATACATCTGTTTCACTGATCGATTTTCTTTAGGGACAAGTAGGTGACCAGCCATCTGTGTCCTACCAGACCGAGACATTTTTTTTTCTTCGTCTCCACCGGGAATCGAACCCAGGACCCCTCGGTGCTACGCTCACGCGTCAACCACTGTACCAAGGAGGCGGTCATTCAATATTAATTACTGTAAAATATTGAGCAATAAAAGCATAATAATATCATACCAAATTAATTTCATAATTATTCATTTTAATGTAGCTAACAACAACAACGTTGTCTAGTTTCCATATTCCAATCTGTGATTACATTCAACACTACAAAAACAACAAGTTTCGTTCGTTTTATTTATCTTATTATTACTATAGAATTTATCCTTCCAAATGTAAAAAAGGTGAAAAGGGATATTATTTTAAACGGAGAGGTATTATACCCTGTGGATTCTACTGTTTTTCTTGGTTTGACACTAGATGAGAAGCTACAATGGGGGGCCCATGTTGCCACCACCGCTGCTAAGCTTAGTTCAGCTGCATATGCAGTTCGAAGAATAAGGCATCTCACCGATGAAGACACGGCTAGATTGGTTTATTTTAGCTACTTTCATAGCATTATGTCCTATCGAATTCTGCTGTGGGGCAGGGCTGCAGATATAGAGACTATATTTATATTACAGAAAAGAGCCATACGCTCTATATATAATTTACGTGCTAGGGACTCACTAAGATCTCTTTAAGAATACTGGTATCCTCACTGTACCATCACAGTATATATTTAATAATATTTTATATGTACACAAAAACGCAGACTTACACACAAGAGTAGGAGTAGGACCGTTATGGCACAAGGAACAGAAAATATAAAATTGAAATGCCATTTTACCGGTTAGCTAAAGTTAAAAATTCATTTATGGGCCAAGGTATACTTTTTTACAACAGAATTCCTCATAGTATTAAAGAGTTTAGTAGTGCTAAATTTAAAAATTATGTAAAAAACGTATTAGCTCAGAGAGCCTATTACAGCATTAAGGAATATATGGAAGATAAAAACCCATGGAGGGTTGTCGCGTAAAAACCACAGGACAGTTCTTTGGCATATTATGATAATATATACGTACAGTTACTTACATATTTTGTAAAATTAAATTGTAATACTGAAATGATTTAAAAGAGCAACTATGGAGTTTCTTGCCGATTCTTCTCCATAGATACTGCTTTCCGAATCGGTGGTAAATGTTAAAAATATGTATTGACGTTTCAAAAGTGCTTCTCGAAGAAGTCTTATTGAATAAATAAATGTTTGAGTTTGAGTTTATTTGTAAAAGCTATTTAACAAAGTACAATAAATTCACACGTCACATTTCACAAGCGGAAGCGAGTTTAACTTCGAGATAAAGTTTTCCTAATACAAGTCAATAAGTTCCAACATCCAACGTAACAATAAATAAAGTAATTGAACAACAGCAGCGTTGCACCTGCTTTTATACTTTCTCTATTTTAGTGCAATCTATAAAGGAGCAAGTCATAAGCGGTGGCGGGTTAATTTTAATAATTATAAAAATTTGGCTTAACTTTTTTGTTGATAGATTTATAATGAGGTGTACCAATTAATACTTATTATATAGAATAAAGGCATAATATTATGTGAATTATTGTACTGTGAGTTTTTTTTTCAGATATAAAAAATAAATCTGAAATCTACGTCTATGTCTTAAAGAGCTGGGTGAAAGTTTAATTCTATACAATACAATATGTATGGGATTTTTAGTCAACAAGTTAAGTTTATTGTTGCTTTTATTTTATATATTGATTTTCTAACAGAACATCATTTTCCCAGCAAGCAAGTAATAATAAAGATATTTCTATGTAACGTTGTACGTCTATTATTTGGCCCGCTAGTCCCATAAAAACTTTCTTTGCACCACAAAACACATAACCTACGAGTGTGTCTTGAATTCTGCGAAAATTCCAACTTGTCGCTATAAAAAAGTTAATACATAAAAATACAAATTATTACAAGAAAACTTATTTTGTGATAAGTTTTGTTTTTATTTCTGTGTAAGTCTGAAGATAAGATTTATGCTTTGTTAAATCTTATTTATTTTACTGAGCTAAGGTGAGAAAATTTTGCTGAATACACCTGAAAAAGCTTATTTTTAATTATTTTCAATGTGTTACTTCATACCTACTAATATTGATGTATGGATGTTTGTTACTCTTTCACGTTAAAACTACTGGACGGTTTTGGATGAAACTTTACAGGATTATAGGTTAACCATCAGAATAACACATGAGCTATAGGAATACTTGGTTTTGCACGGAGGTTCATACGTCGCGACTGAAACAGCGCGGCACAGCTAGTATTTTATATGAACTCATATTATATTGGACAATATACCAATGTTCGTATATGAATCACGTCTAAAGAGACTGAATTAAAATATCGCCAGTTTCATCCTTATTAAAACAATATAACGCTTTCTCTATTCATGACATTGCCCAGAAAACATCCAACCAAAGCTAAACACTCTATTATTAAATATTTAAATTACATTATAAGTAAGCTCCAAAAAAATATAAAATCCCCAATTATAATTGAATGTTACAAGGAAATCCCAAACTGAGGCTGTGAAATAAAATATTTACAACGCACAAATAGGGTCTAAATTCCAATTTACAAATTTAGATTATAAGCCCCCAAACGACCTTGGCCCATCCAGGCTCGAACCTTAATACCTACATTACAGACGCTATGATATTATGGTACTATACCGCAATTCAATTATTTTTTATGATCAGGTGGAACTTAATAAAATGCCGGTGAGTACAGCACACCCTAAAGTTTTGCATGCTACCTCAAAAATAGCATAAGCTAATTTAATACCTAATTGCAGTAAGATAGAGGCGATAATTCCGTAAACGTTTATGTACGTGCTCCAACTTGGGTGACAGGTATGAAAGGTAAGGAAAAGTGTTCGCAAAAAAAGTTTTAAAATTCGGATTCGTTGGAAAATCGGATATGTAAAAACATTACGAACGCAATACTTGTTAACTTTTCAATTATATTTTTTCCGGGAGCTTTCACTCTTGATTCCAATAAGCATCATGTTTAGAATAACATTATGGATTGAATTAGAATGAGATAATTTTGAAAAATGCTTAAGACTTCGAATTTTAATACAAAATCAAAACATTCTTGCTCTTTAATTACCGGTATTTTATTATATAGACGTGGGTTCGAATCCCTGTTTAAAACTTTTCAGTTCTACATTAAATTTACATATTAATTATTGTCCAATCACATTTCAAAAAGTCCAGTTTCATTCATTAAAATTCACTTTCATCCTCATTTTATTAGTACTTAAAATTCTCTTTATAACCACAACAGATAAACTAACTACATTCTCTAACAAAAACGCTAAATCAATTGTGACAAAAGTTTCTACATTTAGCTCTTAATTCTCAATTGGCTGTAAAAACTGAACTTTAGTCAATTGTCCTGAACTTTGAGGGTTTGATCGTTTTTCGAGAGAAGTAATTCTTGTGCTAAAATACTATGTAATTTATTAGGTCTGATACTTTATTAGGTGTGAGCACTTACTTTATTGTATGGACGTTAATTACAGTAATGTATTATTTATAGATGTGAAATGGAATGGCTTGTACTTAAAATAGTATATTTTACAAACTTCTCTCGTATTAACTCTGTCCCAGCTTCGCTTAACTCGGATATAAAAATGAAAATATAATATACAGGGTGTCCCACTTTTGGTATACTAAGCTCAAAGGAGGTTAGTTTTGCATACGCTGAGTACGTAAAAAATACTAATAAAATTCCAGACGCATTTTTTTTTCGGATAGATGAATTCTTAAAACTCTATGTGTACAACCTAACAAGCAACACGCCCAAATTTGCCACCCGCACGTGAGATATCATTTAAGATTATGTTTATATAGACAAAATGCTCACATTAGAGAAGTGGTATATGCCGGCTGCGCGAAGCTGGAGTAGAAAATATGGATTTTCAGGAAAAATTTAGCAAAAAAATTTTGACGCAATTTTGTTGTTTAAGTATTTTTTACGTGATCAGTGTATGCAAAACTACAAGTCCCTTCGCGCTTAGTATACCAATAGTGGGACACCCTGTATACCTAATATGCCACTTGATATAGATTGTAGGAAAAACAGGACCAGTAGTTTTCGAGTGTAATAAATGGGTAATAAACTATAAATAATTAATAATCACTGTTAATAAAAATCGAAGCATCCCAAATTAGGATAATTTTCTAATATACAAAGTATTGTAAGTCTGATAAATTCAATTCCTGGCTTTATATTTTTTGTACCATCACGTTTAATTCCCTAGCCAGTTTTATATAGTTTTGCAAACACTTTTTGTTTAGATACAGACTATTCTAATCATAAAACTCGATGATGCATAAATAAACAATGAAAATTTGCTCTTGTGCGATATAATGAAGTCTAGTTTATTATTAGATGCTAATATTATTATCCTTATAACAGTAATTGCTCTTAGGAAACCCTTTCTATGCTTACTCCAGGTTTATTAAGATTATTAGCTTTCAGCCCGAGGCTTCACCCGCGTTTTCTTAGAAAAATCCGCATAGTTTCCATTCCCGTGGGATTCCTGCGATAAAACATATCCTATGTGTTAATCCAAGTTACTCTCTAAATGTGTGCTAAATTTCATTGTAATCGGTTTAGTACAATTTACGTGAAAGCGTAACAAACATACATACACATACATCCATCCTCACAAACTTTCGCATTTATAATATTAGTAGGAATTACATCAGTTCACTCGAAGACAGGAATAGGCTTGTAGCCAGGAAACCTCTTTTCAAAAGTGCGTCTCTTAAACAGGGCTTTCTGCATAATAATTTTGAATTAATTTGAATAATTTACTATCTAGACATCTCTATGTTCCTCTGAAAGGAATTTAATTTAATAACCTAGGTAAAGATTAAATTTTTACACTGCCGTATCTCAAAAGGAACAGTAAATGAAATGTTGGGATCACTTCGCCCGTTCTCTGTGTGAAGAATTTAGCTTTACATTAATTTATTTATTTTCAGAAGGGCGCAAAAGACTAAGAAAATCAACTAAATAGCTTAAAAATATGAACTAGTAATTAAAACTTTTCTACATTAAAGTCGCTGACGTTCCCACTACCAAAGTAACAAATATGTATTATTTAACACTATATTTAATAAATAAAATAAATAATTATTTTTTACATTAAAGTATCTATTAATATATATAGGTTTTATAACGTTTTAGTCGAAGTGCATGCTTCATTATTCTAGGTGAATGTTTCAAATAAAACGTTTTCTTTGTTTTTTTAGACGTTATTAAAATTACTAGCAATGAATAAAATTCCAAAAGCTTTCTTGAGAGTGTTAAGTATCACTTTTATATATTTAGAAATATAGCTGTACAAGCAAACAGCAACACAGATTACTACTTACTACGCCATCATAAACCCTTACCTTACAAATTATTACATTGAACAATAAACAGTAATTGCGCCATTATAATAAGATGCCACAATTGCAGACATGGACCGGAAGTGGTGTGGTTCAGCACTTCCGGTTGTATAGCTGTGTTAGCATTTCCGTTTCCGTCAACATACAACTTAACTGTGAGTCGAACTTCACACATAGGAACGCAATCGTTAAGTTAGTACGAATTTCCATTGTTATAATTAAGTTAGCTATGAATACAATGTTACAAACTTACAAGTACTCTTAGTTCTCTCTAAATTTTCTGTTACAGATTTCTCTTCAATCGGTTTGAATTTTATGTAAAACTAGCTTTTCGCCCGAGCTTTCGTCCGCGTTTTCAAAGAAAACCGCATAGTTCCCGTTCCCGTGGTATTTCCGGGATAAAACATCCTATGTGTTAATCCAAGTTACCCTCTATATGTGTGCTAAATTTCATTGTAATCGGTTCAGTAGTATTTGCGTGAAAGAGTAACAAACACACACATACACATCCATCCTCACAAACTATCGTATTTATAATATTAGTAGGATAATAATAATTAATAAATCATTGTTATTACTATGTATACCTACGTATTACGTTACCTTATCGCTAAGACGTACCTAATAAGTCATGCTTTACCTTATTTGCTTTACTTTATTAGTTACTAGCGGTCCGCCCCGGCTTCGCCCGTGGTACATACGTTTTCTCTACATAAGAACCATCCACGTACTTCAAGGAATATAATAAAAAAAGAATTATCGAAATCGGTTCAGCCGTTCTCGAGTTATGCGCTTACCAACACATTTTGCGATTCATTTTTATATTATAGATTAGCTTATTGACAGTCCTACATAAATGTAAAATCTTCCAATTTGTTGTCTAGGCATTTTCCGAGAAATTACATCTCTGCATTTCATATGAACAGGCTCTATTATTTTATAATATTATGTACTCTACTTTAACTTCTACCTCGTTTAACTCTATCATATGCATTTACATGTAATGAAATTTCTTACTCTATTCTCTATCTTTTTATACTTACTTATTCACACACACTACTCTACTTCCATTTTTTCTCGTTACCAATCAGTATCATTAATTAAACAGCCCAACATTCTTGTACATTGCACTTAGCCTAACTGAATCTAATATCCTGAACCGACACAGCCTCTCAAGTCCTTTTAGTGCTTCAAAATTCAAACAAATAACCTATTAGCTCATTATAATATTTAATCGTATTGTATTTAAATGAGCTGTTACTGTTTAATTTCAACTCTACATTTCATTTTAACTTACTCTACCTATTTCTATTTACTCTATCTTTTTAAACCTACTCTGATTTAGTCTCTTTTTCTTTTAACTCTACTATATATTTTATTCTCCGTAACAATTCTGACCCATTTCATTTTAACTTACTCTATATATTATTATTTACTCTATCTTTTTATACTTACTCTACTTTAACATCTACCTCTTTAACTCTACTATAATTATTCTCCGTAACAATTCTGACCCATTTCATTTTAACCTACTCTACCTTTTACTATTTACTCTATCTTTTTATACTCACTCTACTTTTACCTCTAACTCGTTTAACTATATTTATTCCCAGACACAATCAGTTTCTGACCCAATATCATTAATTAAAAAGCCTTCTTGCACATTGCACTGAGCCTAAATCTAATAACGAGCCCGACAAAAGCTTCCCAGTGTTTACGTTCAATCTCGAAGCTCCGGGCACAGTAGTCCTATAGCTGGGGAATTAATTTGCTTATGGGTAATGGATTAATATTGAGATTAAAGAGGATTCTGGAACTGCTCAGGTAGATATGAAAATCATTGCAGTATTTGAGGACATTTGAATTTTGCTTGTTCTTTAGATGGAATGTTATTGAATTTTCGGGAAGTGCTGCTGTTTTACTGATAACATAACTTACCATTATTACTTGCGGCTTTTATTTTTCTTTTCCTCGTGTAAATATATGTACCATCTAGGCCTCGCGGTTTCTCCTTAGTGATGATTATAGTATCTTCGTGACGATAAAATAAAGCCTTTCTCGATAAAGGGCCCATCTAATACTGAAATTATTTCTTCAAATCGGAATCGTAGTTTTTGAGATAAGTGCGATCAACCAAACCAACGAAAAATCATCAATATAGATTCAAATGAAGCACCAATTCAAGTTACCCTTTATATTATGTGTTCTAAATTTCATTGCAATCGTTTCAGTATTATTTTCGTGAAAGAGTAACAAACAGCCATACATACTGCCAAACTTTCGCATTAATAATAATATTATTATAGGATTACTTCAAATATATCTATGAATTCTATTATGTAATAGAAATAAGATGAACAATGAAAATCATTTCGACTCTAAAATTGTTCCAATACTTCTTTATACATTCAGCTCATTTATTCCTTTATATTTGTTAAATAAAACAATATAAGAATATATTCCACGCTCCGAACATGGGAGCCGTATTTCATCATTAATTTGCTTGGTCTCTTGGGTATTAAATAATACAACTGGATGATATCACCAAAAATTTATTTCACAGCATAAACGCAGAATAATACAAAAATAAACTGCCAGGAGCAAATAATTATGAGTTTATACATCGAATTGTTGTCAAGCCTCCTTCATACTTACATATAACATGATTTTTTGTGAAATATTCAGATCTATGATAATTTCATAATAGTTTATTACAAAATGATTAAAAAAAAAAAAGAAAAAAAAATCATGAAAAATAATATTCGATTTTTTACATTATTAATAGTTTTCCGTAAATTATCATCACTTTTCATAATTATGTATTAAGGTTTCAGAATTATATAAAAATGCCGTATCTTTGAAGAACCAGTTTTCTTGGAAAAAATGGATGTTCCTTTTCAAGCCTTGAAGGCATGTAATGTATCGAAAATTATTCTTCAATATAACATCTCATACACAAAGGTCAATGACCGTTTGATTTATCAAAAAATATCTTACAAATAAAAACCATAATATTACCGGATATATTTAAAAAGGTCTTTGATGAAAAGGAAAATATAGAAGCAAACGGTCATACACTTTTTTATATTTAGTATGAGGGTAGATTGACAAAAATTCTGATCTCACTTTCATACATAAACTTAAGTTATGAAGTTATCTTACAATAGCTTAAATATAGTATATTTCACACAAAATGTTGACACATTAAGTTTTAATTTTAAATCATAAACTCAAATGAGTAATGGACGGCATTCGATATGTTAATATAGAATGATTTTTTATTTATTTTTACGTCTTGATTATTATAAAAAATCATAATATTTAAGTAAATAATAATGTACCTATCAAATTAATATACAAATTCATTCAGTTTTAAAACGTATAAAATAAATCAAACTTTATTAAAATCTTTACTTGTGTGAACAGTTTTGTGTGTAAAATACTTATTTGTATAAAAATACACAGTAAAGGTAGCTACCTTTACTGTGTATTTTAGAAAGAGTCGTGAAATAGCTATTTCACGACTCAATAAAAAGTACGTATATATCATTATGAAAATGATTAATTGCTTAACCAAATTAAGCACCAAGGCAAATCGTAGGAGTAATATTTAAATACAAGTACTTTTTCCAGATATTTTAATAGAAAAAAAAATTCAATTTGTATCGTTAATATAGAAAAGAAAGAAAATGGCTACCTTTATCATATATTTTCTAAATTGCATTGCACATAAGTGCCTACAACTCTGTGCGTAAAAACGCGTGCAAGAAAAAATATCAATTCCATAATTTATTTTATAGACGTCTAAAATCAGGCAGTTTAAAAACACATTAATACATCCTATATAGTAGAATTATTTTACATTTCAGTCTTAGTAATAAAGTTGGTGTGAAGTTTGTATTTTTTATGCAGTAGGTATAGTAATTAATGTAAAAAATAGAATAAACGTCTGGATTTTTAACCATGGTTAAACATGTATTATAATATTCCTTAGATAATCTAATTAATGCCCTTTGTTAAAATAGTTTTCAGGAATTTCAGGAGATCATTAGATTAGAGAGATCATAGAGAGGTTTACTATTTTAATATTCATTTGCAATTAAAATGTTAAGCAAACATTAGGTTACAATTGAAAATAATCTTCAATAAAATTGAAGAACTAAACATACCACTTGAAATAATCTCCGTCCATTCTAGTTAAATAATAAGAATTATGCATATTCTGATATACAAAGAAGACGATTCCTTTTTAAAAGACTTTGTATCGATAACATGACATTCTTAGTCACTATCCAGAGAGAAAATGTATATTTTAAAGTCTACGGATTGAAATAGCGATTTAAAAATAGTTATAAATGCAATATGATTTCAAAATGTTCTATATAATGTTTAATTTACTAATTTCTTGTGACGTCACACATTGTAACAAATATGTTGAAAATATCTACAAACTTCACACCTAGTTTAATATTTACAATCATCTAAGTAAATCAAATTATAAAACTCTTTAAGCTACTTAAAATTACATTCTTTGACATCTATTTTAAAGCTTTAAAAATTTTAGGCCTTCAATATTCGTATTAAATTCACAATTTCTGACCGAACATACATTTCTAATAAAAATTTTAATTTTCTCGACTGTACCATTTTATTTGCCACCAGGTGTACTTTCAATTACACTAAGAGACACACTTAAAAATATATCAAAATGAGATCAAACGTGAGTCCCGTTTCCCGTGCCATTACCTGTAATAAAGTATATATTAGTAAATATATTTTTGAAAATAAACAACTAAATAAAGAAAGCTCTTAAGAATTACATGAATTTAATATAACTGTTTAGATTCATCAAAAGTATGTAAAGACAGGTAGTCAGATTTTATATGCATTAAATTTAATTTTAAAATGGAAACCTGCTATATTATAGCCACACAGTTGAAAATGAATATCGCAACATAAATTCCTACAAGTAGGACAGTATAATAACTTGAATTTTTGATGTGAATTAAAAAAGAGGACCTCGGTTTATCCGAAATTTTCATATCCGAAAAATACGCTCTCCCAATCGGTTCGGATAAACAAGAGGTTACTGCACTTGGAAAGTAAATCATTATATTTAACATATTATCTTTAACATTAAATAAATGATACCTACAGAAATTTAATATTTTATTTATAATAGTTTCAAACCCGTTACAATAGAGATTTATCACTACAAACTACGCTTACCTTTAGATAATTTTGAAGTTTGCAGACCTTGGCTTGTCGGCGGCAAAATGTAAAGGGCCGACTGGTTTATTTTAGGTGCCTTTGAACAAAAGTTTAATTCTGTAAAGCACCTGATACACTATCTTACTTAATATAATAATCTAGATAAAGTTTTAATTGACATTTTAATTAATCGTTTTTTTGTTGTTCCTTTTGTACATAACTAGCGACCCGCCCCGGCTTCGCACGGGTGCAATGCTGATACTAAATACACTACAGAAAAACTGTGAACGTTGTATATAAAAACATAGCGGCCCGTTCCGGCTTTGCACGGGTATAAAATAGATAGCCGGGCGGCCGGCCGGTACCGCCGCAAACGCTACGTCCCGCAATTTTTAAATCTGTAATATCTTCGAAAATATTCACTTAAATCATACGGTGTAAAGGGCCATATAGATCTATATTAAATGAACAATGTATTCAAGATATTTAATTGGTTAAGGATTAATGCTGGTTTAAATAAAAATTGGTTAAAATCGCATCGAAAATTAGCCATTATTTGTCGTAAAAAGTAAATGACAAAAAAAAGTTATTGTGGGTTATCCATAAGAGATAGACATATACCATCGCGGACTTTTCTGTAGACCTTTTCAATGTGTATAATACTTAGTACATTATTTTGATAAAACTCGTAGGGTTCAGCCTGCGTTTGCAATGTAAGCGGAAAAAATGTAATTTTTTACGACATCACATTAGAAACCTCAAAAATAACAGTACTTCTCCACTATTTAATGGATGTTATTATACATATAAACCTTCCTCTTGAAACACTCTATCTATTAAAAAAAACCGCATCAAAATCCGTTGCGTAGTTTCAAAGATTTAAGCGTACAAAGGGACATAGGGACATAGGGACATAGGGACAGGGAAAGCGACTTTGTTTTATACTATGTAGTGATGATAAAAAGATATTTTTATTAAAAAAGAGCAATGGTAGATTCAGAATCTTAAACTTCAGAGATCGAAGATTTGGGATTACAGTAATTATTTATTTATCCTGATTCTACATAAATCTATTTCTACATGATGTATCTTGTAAATAATAATACATATTAAGTTTCAAATAAACTATCTACTAATCAAACTTTTATCATAGAAATAAACTTCACTCCTATTTTCCTAAACTAAAACTTCCCTAAAATAATATACGTTGTACAATCACCCTAACAGTAACACAATTTATCAATTTTAGAATCTATTCGATTTTCCTTTGTACAATGTTAAACTATCAAAATTATATTAACTTCAATTTGATTGTTTTACATTTCAATTTATCTGCTATCTACATTGTTATTTTCTGGAGGATATTTTAAGAGGATTTGAATTTTGAACTACAATCAAATAAATTTATAATTAACTTGTTAGCAAACACAATAAGTCGAATAAATTGATGAATAAACAATTTATTTCAGTTTCTATGAAATAACGGTATTAATTTAAATAGAGAATGACACGATCATTTATTTATTTTGATCGTTTGCTTTACTATTAAGGGCCGATTTTTCAATGCTTGGATAAAACTTATTCGTCGAATAATGTATAAAACTACCATTTTAAAAAAGTATTCTAATTGCCCGTATTTGACAGTTTACGTGACATTTTAATATAATTGTGTAATACTTTATTGGACGGATAAGTTTCATCCAAGCATTGAAAAATCGGCCCTTAATCACAATATTATTATACCTAGTTTAAATTAAGGCTATTCTAAATTTTCCTACTCTATCTATTCTATACATAGTCGAGGAAGGTATAAAAAGGATAAGTATATTAAGGTATAGGTATTGACTAATTGAAAGCTAATTGTTTTTGAGCTTTTATGATAAGGAACTAAAAATAAAAAAGAGAATTTGTGCCAAGCACAAGTGTCAGAAGTGAAATTTCTTTGGCAAGATTCAAAGATACCAAAATCGTCGCATTACGCCATGACATGACGGTATTGTCATCACGCGACCTTTAAATTATATAGCCAGCCCGTGTGCCTGCTTAAGCGATAGAAAAAAAAAATTACTCTCAACGCGCCTGAAGAAGTTTCACTTCAATAAAAAAAATTATTTAGTTTAAAAGATTTAACTTTAAAGAGTAAATCTTCAATTCTACAAATATTCGTAATCCACAAACTGTATTGCTTTTGTGACGTCATCTTACTATAAACCAATTGATTGTTTTTTATAAAAATAGTCGCATTGATCCCATCTATTTCACTCCTATATAAAAATAAAACATTTCCACCCACGTCTAAATCTAAAAGGAACAGAGAATAAGCTCAATTTAGAACCCTTGTTACTACAAAGACAACCCAAATATACTTAATGTCTCTAAAAATAGCTCTTGAGCCATAATATAATATAATAAACATAACTAACACCAAAAGTTTTTCATTTCCTTTTCCGTATAATATACAGGGTGTAATCGTTAAGTGTGCACGGGTTATTACTCCGTAACTATTACAGATATCAAAAAACTTTAAACTGATATTGAAATTACTATACCTAATGAGTAAAATGACAATAATAACTTTTTAAAAATAAAACGAGAAATATCCAAAAATGTTACATGAAACGCTCCCATACATTTAGTATGAAATATGACTATTCCAAACATTTAATATGAAAAGTTTTGCTCTTTTATTTGATTTTGTGATTTAATTACTTCGCAAATTTTAATGAAAGTTCATTAAGAGACTATTTATAGAGCTCGATGTGGAATACAATGGTATTCCAAATCGAGGATGTCATTTCGAACATTTGCTTTGAATACAAAATGTATGGGAAATAAAATGTATGGGAGCGATTCATGTAACATTTTTAGATATTTCTCGTTTTATTTTTAAAAAATAATTATTGTCATTTTACTCATTAGGCATAGTACTTTCAATATCAGTTTAAAGTTTTTTGATATCTGTAATAGTTACGGAATAATCGCCTGCGCACACTTAACGATTACACCCTGTATACAAAAAGCATATTCTAACCCTCACTTATAAGAAGAACTTTCCCCTAAGGCCTAATGTATACAGAATACGATACCTATAGTTAAACTAAGAGATATCCAAGAACAGATACAAATTTAAAAACAGATCCAGACGAATAGTTTCCCTTTTAAAATGCTGAAATTTGTGAAGCAATGTTAACCTTTTGATTGCGCAAAATTATTAGCTATCGTTTTTATTTGGCAATTTTTTTTTCTAGATAGGGAAGTGCTTGACCACAATCTCGCCTGATGGAAAGCTAAGATGCAGTCTAAGATGCAGTCTAAGATGGTACGCGCTTCCCAAGTAGGTACCGGTTCACTCTTCGCTTGAATTTTACTATATAAAGTAGAAATATTATTACAATACTTAATAATAAAATTTCCCTAAATAGAAATAGAACAGCTTGCACCTTAAGAATTAGCTTAAATATTAACTCTCCTGAAATAAAATAAGAAAAAAAACTAAAAAATAAGGTTTAAAAATTACCTGCGGTTGAGCTGATGTGCCTTGGGGACTAGACGCGATACGAGATGATGATGAACATGGTGGTGACGTCACACCTGGTGATGAAATATCTATTTATATACAGTTTAAATGTATGGAAATATTTTAAAAGCTTAAGCTTTAAGTTTTTTAAAAGCTTTCAGCTAGCTTCAAGTGTAAGTGAGCCAGACATGTCAAGGGTTGTTACTACTAATTAGAAAATATATGTTTATATGAGTTTTTAATATAAGTAAGGAAATTTTTCTATTTATATAAAATTTTAACCAGATTTGTGTGTTTGTATGTCAAGTGTAGTTGAAATTGACATGTTAAGTGTTGATATTATAGATTTTAGTACAAAAGTAATTAGTGCTCTTGACAATTTGAAAAATGCATCGGTGGTCATTGTAACTGTTATAGTTATTGATTTACCACAGATCTATCAAAAACATTATGATGAAAACTATGTGCTAAGTGCAAAAGGTGGTAAGAATTAACATAACATAATTTATTAAATTTTAAGGCTATAATCATTTATAGATGAAGGTAGTAATAAAAAATTTATTGCAAAAATACAACGACGCAAAATTATCACAAATGTAATCAAAAGACGAACGAACCTGATTGATGATGAATACTCTTCAACGTATAGTAAGGCGGCGGTGCATTTTTAGACGAAGTATTTGGTTGTGGAGGGTATGCTGTAAAAATTTATTTGTTAATTTATTTATTAATAATTCTAAGAACAATAAATGTTCTTAGAATTATTACAATAATACTTAACCTAAGAATAATAAACAATTGGCGGTCTTGTCGCTATGCAGCGATTTCTTCCAGACAATTGGACGTACGGAGAGAAATTAAATTAGAGGAAAGCCGAAGGATAAATATAAGACTTAACAAATTACCTGCGCCAAAACATCTAGGTATTCTATATTCGTTTTAAATTCTATAACTATAGTTTAATTATAATATTATCTTGAACAATGGTAACTTGAGTACCTCTAGGGTATACTAACTTATAGTTAGGAGAAACCAAACTATAGAGACACAATGTTGTTATAAGTTTCACAAATCAATACAACAGCTGTAAGTTAGTTAAATAAATTTGTATTTATATTTTTGATTTTATTAATCCCTTATTTTCTCTAAAAAAGGTACTTAGTTCTGTAATTTTTCTAACAATATTATCATCACAAACTCTGATTATATTTCCACGCAATTGATACATAATATATGACCTTTTTATATGATAAAAACTATTATTTCATCAGGTACCCTACAAAATTACACTTCAAAACTTCCTTTGCTAAAATTACTCCTGGTAAAATTACACTTACTTAATTAGCTTTTTCTACACTAATATTATAAAGAGGAAAACTTTGTTTGTTTGTTTGTAATTTGTTTGATTGTAATGAATAGGCTCATAAACTACTGGACCGATTTTAAAAATTCTTTCACCATTCGAAAGCTACATTATCCGCGAGTAATATAGGCTATATATCATCATGCTAAGACCAACAGGAGCGGAGTAATGCGGGTGAAACCGCGCGGCACAGCTAGTATGATATAAAGAGATAACACAGAATGTATTAATATAATTAATTACAGAATTAATTCACAAAATAACTTACCAAGAGGTCCACTGCCAGTTAAATACGGATTGCCGTATGTAGCTGCATACCGTACGTCCACACCCGACATTATTACCCCAGGATTCGACATTGGTATCACTAAAAAATATTAGACTGTATTTGCTTAATTATTTGTTTTTAAGGGCCGATTTTTCAATGCTTCGATAAAACTTATCCGTCCAATAAAGTATTACACGATAATATTAAAATGTCACCCGTAAACTGTCAAAGACGGGCAAAGAATACATTATTTTATGAAATGGTAGTTTAATACGTTATTCGACGAATAAGTACTAACCAAGAATTGAAAAATCAGCCCTTATATTATTAAATTAATTAAATGGTTATAATTGTTAAAATACATTTAACTGGAGATTTGAAACACCATTTGAAATGTTTTATTTTATTATACAGACATTTAAGATAATACTTAGATAAGACAGATCAAATGCAAATGTTTTTAATTGGTCTTAACTAAAACGAATTACAATGTCTCTTATTTTTAAGAAACTAGCTATTTTAAACGATTAGAAAACAATTCGGTAACGAGGACGGGATTCGAACCCGCATCTTTTTGCCAAACCAGTGCAACGCCTGTCCAGCAATCGAATACCTTCTATTCGTTCAGTTTTATGTACCTAAAGGACACCCCATGCTATTTATTTAGATAATAATAAATAGCATGGGGTGACCCCCATCTATTTAGATAATTAAACAACAATCTCAATATATAGGCTGATCAAGTTAAGGATTATTATTCTTTTTTGTCAAATGGTAAATGGTAAAACTATAATATGACGATTCAAAAGAACTTCTAGAAGAATTGAATAAATAAATGTTTTTAGTTTGAGTATCATTTATATCTTCAATACTCACAATCCGGTCCCATCCCGGTAAGTCTTCCACAACTCTGTTGTCTATTCAGCGATCCACAATGACTCTGGTATGTGGACATATCCGTGCTTCGTGAGAGGGAACTTGTGGAGTCAGGGGGTGCGTAGTCACGGGTATAGTCTACGTAGGGGACATAGCCGTTTTGGTTGGGCTGTTTGTACAATAAATATATTTATTTAGGTGATAGATAAAATAATACAACTAGAGGCTCTATCTCAGAAATCTAATATTTTCTTTATAAAGCTCAAATCTATTATAAAGCTGAAGAGTTTGTTTGTTTGTTTACGCGCTAATTTCAGGAACTATCCGATTTGAAAAATTGTTTCGGTGTTAGATAGCCCATTCATCGAGGAAGGCTATAGGCTATACTATATCATCACGCTAAGACCAACAGGAGCGGAGCCACGCGGGTGAAACCGCGGAGCGCAGCTAGTAATATAATACGACTGAAAAGCGAATTTCTTTCTCGTGTATATTGTGGAGGTAAATGGTTTACATTTATAGAATATCTTCTAATTAAAATTATGCCATAAATGGAGAGAAAACATTATGATTATGTGAGTGAGATGAGTGGAATGGTAAATGTATTAGTTTTGAAATAAAATGTTACTTTAATTACGAATTTAGCTTATAATTTGTTTATATACTAAATACAATAAAAGCTCCTTATTCGCGCTTCCTTCATTCGCGGTTTCACTATTCGGGGATGGAAAAAATGCGACTTAATTCCTATATTCGCGGCATTAAATTCTTTATTTGCGGATCGAATCGCTGCATCGGTACATACATATATGTATTTACCTAAATAATAATCATTCGTTATCCTTAGTAAACGCCTGAACTACAACTACGAATTTATAATGTCGACTAAAAAAAAAACAAGTAAAAAGTGCCATGCCATTGCCTAATTAAATGGTAATTAATAAATATGTATAAAAAACTTCAATTTAACTGATTTCTTTATGTATTTGCTTATTTATTTCGTCGCCTAGGAACGTATCCCCTATAACCCCATACATTACCATTCCTTATTCACGGTTTCTCTATTCGCGGCATATTTACGGAACCTATTACCCGCGAATAAAGAGCTTTTACTGTATAGACGCTAAACCTATGTTAGACGTAATTGTAAAGATATCTAAGTTCAACACAGCAACAACGCTCATCGTTATTTATAAACAAAATTACATTTCAACTGCAAATATTTTGATCTCCGAAATCTACGAAATATATACGTAGTTCCCTTAAACATCATCCCAATTCTGTTGTTCAATCGAAATAACATGTCATATTTCACCCCTTGAGATATTCGGACCAAAGTGAAGTACACCAGACAAGCAAATAATAATCAACTTGTTGGTTTCTATGAAGTTTCTTGCTCCTGGTGTTACAAAGGACCTCCTTAGAGATTCGAATTACAACCAGTACAACTTTTTATGTCATATTACAATTGATTCTATCTTTTCTATCCTTCTTTTTCTATTATAAATACGTAATCTAAATACTTACCTATATAATACAACTCGTAGTGCAAATATATATTTAAAAAAACCTATCTTGCACCAAATTTTAAATAGATAAGATCAGATATTTTTCCTTAAAAGATAAATATATTCAAATATTCATTCAGACTATCCTTAAAAACTTTAACATTTATGATATTATTTTAGCAGAAAGTAAGATACCACTTATCCAGAAGGATGATTAACTACTGGACACCTTTAGCACTTTGATGCACTCTATAACTCAATTCTGATCAACCATCCACCAAAAAATAAGTCAAGAATATATCCCAATTTAAGGCAAAAACTACTTATATTCTTATAAACCAACCACCAAAAATTAGTCTAGAATATAGCACAATTTTAGGCACAACCAAGTTTTATGAAACCTCAATATTATCATTCAATTGTAAGATAATAATCAACCAAACAAACCCACGAACGGTTATCGTCTCAGTTTCACAGGATTCAGTATCAAATTACATTAGGTTATTTGAAAAGCAGTCACGTTTTGAATTATTTCTTAGCGGTAGTTTATACGGCTTTCTGAATTAATAATCGCTTCTTTGATGAATGGAAAATGTTGGATTTGTTGTTTGTTAAATGTATTTTGATAAGTCATTTTCGATAGGGGAAAAAATCTCGTTCGCCCATAGTGTTGAAGGCCCAAAATAGCTTGTCCTGTCAAATCTAGAAGCTAAATTCTAAATTCGCCCCACCAAAGCATATATTAGAGCCTAAAACTCGATCTCTGTAGCGTGTAGACTGTACAAATTGCTTGAGCGCTGGCATGTGCAAATTCTCGTGACGTATGACGTCATAGTGTGGATTAGGTACTGTTTGCATTCGCTTGTTTCCATCAAATGTGAGATTGGCTCCGAAATGCAGGTCATTTCAAGTTGTATTGTCTCATTTAGTTTAGTTATTTTCGCCTATTTTTTTTTTGTATTGCCTGGACTAAATTGGTGTAGTACCTACGATTTAACTTGTATTCGTCAAAAGGAAAACTGTGCCCCGCGGTTTCACCTGCATTGCTCCGCTCCTGTTGGTCTTAGCGTGATGATATATAACCTATAACCTTCCTCGATAAATGGGCTATCTAGCACCGAAAGAATTTTTCAAATCGGACCACTAGTTCCTGAGATTAGCGCGTTAAAACAAACTCTTCAGCTTTATAATATTATTAGTATAGATTGTTTCATCATTTCGGTATGGAATGTTTCTGGTAGTGGTGGGTTGTTAGGTGTAATGTTAGCTATGGCTATGTTTATGAGTGTCAATTCTATGATCAAGCTGATAGATAATATGACGACATTCTGCTATAATGATCGTGATAATGACCGCGATCATGACTTATAATATCACTACATAGTATAAAACAAAGTCGCTTTCTCTGTCCCTCTGTCCCTATGTCCCTATGTATGCTTAAATCTTTAAAACTACGCAACGGATTTTGATGCGTTTTTTTGTAATAGATAGAGTGATTCAAGAGGAAGGTTTTAGTATATAATTTATTAGGTTTTAGACAAAGCGGGCGAAGCCGCGGGCGGAAAGCTAGTGACGTATAATAATAAATGTTAAAGAAAATTGTGACAATTTAAAAGTGCTTTTATAAGAAGTCTAATTGAATAAATAAATGTTTGAGTTTGAGTTTGAATAATCAACTCACCGTGAATGGCATGCTGTTCAACGCAAACTCCCCGCTATACCGTTGGTATTGTTTCATCATTTCGGTATCGAGTGTCTCTGGTAGTGGTACAGGGCCTGCTAATGGTAGACCCAAGTTTGTTGTTAGATGTAGTGTGGAACGGAGATCTGTTTCTGATTCGTTTGAGACATCCTGTGGTATGAAGATAGTTTTATTATGTGCGTATTATTTCTATGTTTTGTATAGGCAAACTTCTTCTGTTGGAATAAAAGCGAAAAAGGAAATGTAATAGATGTACTTAAATGTTGTATGTATGAAAAAAATTCAACAACGATTAAGCAGTTCATGAGATTTGTGTGTTGAACCGTTTCGTATTTATCTTTAGTTTTTTTTAATTTATAGTTTCTACTTGGATATATTTGAAATATATTTTTGTTGTTATTCGACGTTATCAAAACAAGCAATATTGTAGCTACCAATTTATATCTACACAATCATTATAGACATCTAACTATAAATTTCACTTAAAAACCACAATTTCACAAACCATTTCACAACTACCCTCAATGTGACGCAACTCCATTTTCAAGTCGCTTATGTTCGAATTCCGATCGCTTTCAAA
>CAJQZM010032067.1:0-25242 GCA_907164665.1 Colias nastes | reverse complement strand
GTTGAAAATTGCTGGATCATGAGTATAATTCTTTATCTCTTACCTTGGGCAGTCTGGAAGAGATCGCTAGTAAGCGATAAGACCGCCTTATGTACATACCGTGTTAATCCATTTTGTATGATTGTAAATATTTTACTTGGTGTGGTACGTATATTAAATTGACAAATAATATGTACTCTGATCCCAGTACGATCTGTACCGTGATAGCCATAACGATAATAAAACAATCAGATAACAGTAAAGCACGAATAAAAATCATACTTGTACAGTAGTTGTGAGTGCAAAATTTACGTTTCAAAATAACATTTTTTTCGGTACTAAAACGTAGGTAGATTCTCACGCACTCTGATATATTGTGGTTGGCATTACCCAAGATTCTTCCAATGATTGAACCATACGTTGGACATTAATCTTAGTCAACAATTGACTACGCGCAAGGATACTAATTTCTACTATATCCTCACGCAAATCGTCAATTTTTATGATCATTGAATCTGTAAATAAAAAAAAATCAAAAGATAACTGTACCTAATTTTATTAAAAGTCTACTAACAAATAAAATTTTATAAAGAACTAAAGTGACCTTCTTTGGGCGTTTAATATAGTCTTGTAAAAGTTATACATAAAAATAAAATTTTATCATTTTCTTATTTTGTCATAACTTCAATTCTAATTAAAAACATGAGTCTAACTATATAATTATAAAGAATAAATATAAAAGCTAAAAATTACCTTTTGTGGGAACGCAAGAAGGCGAAAATTTAAAAAAAGCCGAAGATTTTTAATAAAAATGTAACCAATGAACACAATCTATATTACCTGTAATGGTGTCTTGTTTGACATCAAATAATAAACATCTACCTTCACTTGTAAAAAATTATTTAGTAAATTCACATGAAATATAAGCACCTGAAGTGGACTCTGGGAAGACATGGGTTAAAAAGTTAAATAAATAAATACAAATAAACAATTCCTCACCAACATCATAATATTTAAATTATAAATTTGCAAGAAGCGTTAATATGTAAATTGATGTGATTTTAATGAAATCTCATAGATGGCGCTGAATCCAATTTGTCTTTATACTACTAAGATTCATTAAACTGTTTCTCTGCCCAAATTACGTATATGTTTTTATAGTGTAAAGCTAGATAATAGCATGGCTTACTCAAAAACAACATTTAAACATGAGTCTTTAGATTGTACGCTGTCGTAATACACGGAATACGTAAGAAAAATAAAGGTTCACAGCTCCTCCCCCGGAGGTGATAGCATGATAATATGTATATAAAAGCCTCACCCGACCTGTTAGTAATATTCATGCAAAATTTGAAGTAAATCTATGCAGTACTTTTCGAGATTAGCCCGGTCAAACATACAGACAAACAGACAAACAGACAAAAATTCTAAAAACTATGTTTTTGGCTTCTATAATATCGATCATAGATCATGGATTATGTATTCTTTTAAAAAAATATTCAATGTACAGTTTTGACTTTCCTACGATTTTATTATATGTATAGATATTAATCACTACATGGCATAATACAAAGTTTGCTTCACGAAGTCTGTCAACTGTCTGTCTGTCCCTATGTATGCTTAGATCTTTAAAACTACTTAACGGATTGTTATGCGGTTTTTAAATAGATAGAGTGTTTTTTTTATCTTTCGGTATGTTATAACCCCCAAAACTATTACAGTACTTCTAACGTTCGTCAACTGCTGGTCAGTACGAGCGGCGACCCGCGTGCAAGACTGGTTCACTTACGCTAAACTCCTGGCTTTGTTCATCATTATTGCCGCGGGAATATATCAACTCTGTTTGGGTATGTCACTGAATTTCAATTGTATTATTAATAGGTGCTGAATTGTTGTAATTGAATAGTGTAATTTTTTCAGGATTTTTGTAATATTCGCATTTATGTTTATTTATAAGGTCTCTGGTACACATTGTTTTAACAATTAGGTATTTTTTGTAGAGATAATCCTAAAGTAATTTACAATTGTTGTGATAAATTATTTTGGAGGATAATAGCATGAAACTCACTCATGAACTTTGAAATATTACAGCTACTTGTTTTAAACCTCAAAAAAAGAAAAAATCAACTGTGACAAGTACCTACGAATGCCGCTGGAAGTGAACACTTCTTTCTAACTCATAAATTTGGGTACTTTTGAGTTTTGTATGGTCTATATAGTCACTAGTGGCGTCGGGCTTTCGCGGCCAGTGATGAAACTTGGATAATATTAATTTAAAAGAGCAAAATATTGCGTATATAGGTATGCGTGCATACTGCATAGTTTCGATTAGAACCTATATACTACGTTTCGAGATTTACGTCCATATTAACTTATGTTCACAATAAATTGTTCTTTTAAAATATCCAAGTTCCACTCGCCGCGAATGTTCATCACGACGCCAACTTTACCCAAACCCCTTTCCCTACCATAAGTGCTCACCGCAACTTTTGAATTTTCTCTTCAAAAACATAATATCTTTCACATTATTTAACATTCTTCTATCTTAATAGAATACAAAGACACCGCAAGGGTCGGAAGGCGTTGGCGACGGAGATCTTATTAGATGATTGCTTCTATCCGCTCTTGTTACATTATTTAATTTGCTAAATGCATACAATGTTAGTTTCGATAGCCATGTCAAAGTCAAACTTATGAAGAAAACTTATATTTTAGTAGAATAGGTCATCTTGTTTATTAAAGTGTTTCGCATATCGCGATGATATTTTCTTAGCAATATTTTCATTTGTTTATCCATACTATACATATATATAATATTTGTATTTTATCAGGATTCCTGCAGTGAAACGCAGTTTTTAAAAGAGGTGATTCAATTTCAGTCACAAATTTCAATCACTGGGTATATATTATAACTCCTCGACTTGTTGATTCAATTTTGTAGCTAAACAAAATGTTTACCATGAAGCTTTTCTTCAGAGAAAAGCCGGCAAGAGAGATTGATTTCAAAACAGATAAAATGTATGTACATATAGGTATATGAAAATACAGGGTGTCCCAAAAAGTAGTGATGAACGGAAACCCGGAAATTCATAGTAGCAGAAGAAACCATTAAAAATGATAAAAGGGAATTCAGACATTTAAAAGACAACTTTTTACAGTGATGTGTGGTGATGTCGCACTTAAACTGAGCAACAGCGGGGTCATTTTAAAAATTTCTGGTTTGTTTTTATTAATCATCATGTTAATTCAATTTTTGCACTTACCACGTTTAGATTTCAATTTTTCGATTGAAGCCTTCTGAATAATAAAATGAAATTTACAGGGTAGCTACCTGATAGATAGAGCAAGTTTTTTAAAAGCCAAACGGAAAACTTTTTTTATGTTATTTTATTTTTTTACGGGCCCTTGAAGTGGTGAACATACTGGGTAATTTTATCTTTCTTGACATTTAATTCTTTTTTTTATTCCATTCAAAGATCTAACGATAGTAAATGCTACTATACTGAATTGGCCTATCTTTCAGCTTAGCACACAAAAAAAATCAAGCATCTTCCGCAATAATTGACGTCACCATGAGTGAAAATATCATCGGTCTCGGCGATAGGTGAAAAATTGAAAAAAACGTCATAACTCCGAAAATACGAAAAATCGCATAACATACATGGGGGTGATTCGGATAGCCCTCTAGGTCCTCTACCTCCTAGCTACCGTTCATCACTACTTTTTGGGACACCCTGCATATGAAACTCGTATTTTAACAAATTTCCTTCTCTTCTTCTTCTATATAAATAAAATATCAATTAAATAAAGAAATCATCTCAAAATGACTTAACACCTCGCTTCCAGGACACACGGAAAACTTCTCGTTCGAAGGAACCACAGACGATGTGACGTCCATCGCTTTGTCTTTCTACTCCGGTCTTTTCGCGTATAATGGATGGTAAGATTTATATTAATTATATTGCACTAGCTGTGCTCCGCGGTTTTACCCGCAATGCTCTGCTCCTGTTGGTCTTAGTGTGATGATATATAGTCATAGCCTTCCAAGATAAATGTGTTAATTTCAAATTTCAAATCGGACCAGTAGTTCCCGAGATTAGCGCGTTCAAACAAACAAACTCTTCAGCTTTATAATCTTAAGTATAGATTAGGTAATAGGTACAATAACATTGATTTTTCTATGATGTTCTAGGTCTCATGTAAAGAATAGCTGTACGTACAGTTTTCATGAAGAAAGAGTTTCTTGAAAAAAAAATTTCAATGTAAAAAGTTCAAATAAAACAATCTTGTATGAATACACCTTTGTGTTAATCTTTATTTTTGTTAATTATGTCAGCCTACCTATCCAAAAAACAGACATAAAAATCAACAGCAGAAAAAATATCTCTATTTAAACACCCTCTAACACATAAGTCTATACAAATATATAAAAATCGCTTCTTTAATTATATCTCACCTTTTAACAGATTCCACCAAATAAAAATCCTTATTTAAAACGCAATTTAAACCCGTTAAAATTATATTTCCAGGAACTACCTAAACTTCATAATCGAAGAACTAAAGGACCCAGTAAGGAATTTACCCCGGGCAATCGCTATTTCATGTACATTAGTTACAATAGTGTATACTTTTACTAATGTAGCGTTTTATACTACACTGTCGCCGAATGAGGTAAGTTATAATTTATTTTTTTATATTTAACAAGCGGTCCGCCCCGGCTTCGCTCGTGGTACATATTTACTTTTTCTCTACATAAGAACCATCCTCGTACTTCAAGGAATATAATAAAAAAAGAATTATCGAAATCGGTTCAGCCGTTCACACGTGATGCCGTGACAACGCGAAACGGGTTTCATTTTTATGTATATAGATAAGCAATTAACTATTTTCATTTACATAATTTGTCGAAAAAATTATTAATGTACTTAGTTAAAAAAAGAGTGTGTGTGCCGAGCACACGTGTTAGAAGTGAAACTTCTTTAGCTTGATTCCAAGATTCCAAAATCCTCGTTTTTATTTCCTTTCCTCACCTTTATAAGCTTAATAGAACTTAAGTAGCAAAATAATCATTCATGTTATGTATTTGGTATTTATCTTACCCTACTTTACCTTTATAACTTTGATAGTAATCAAATTAATTATTGTAAGGGAAAAACGTAGCTTTTTCGGTAATTCTAAAATCTAAGGCCATTTGCAAGAAACTAATAAAATTTTAACTCCTTTCTGAGGTTTTCTAGCAACCACAACTTAAAATTAATGTTAAAAATTACCAGTACAAATTAGATTTTAACATGCAGTTTAAAAATTATAGATTTTTCATTTTAGTAAAAAGTCTAGTGATGGGATATGACATTTTTATCATATCGATATTATGCTTTTTAGTTTTTTCGAAAATGAAAATAGACATAAGTAATAATCCCAAAAACTATACGATATGAATTTGTAATAATATTCATTTATGCATAAAAAAATATTTACTTAGGTAGATACATATACATATACAATAACGGTAAAACATTAGACTTTAATTTTTATAGATTTAAGGGGATTGTTAATCAGGAATTTCGAGGAACTATACTAGAATAATTTAACAGGTATTAAACTCAGCGGCAGTAGCAGTGACATTCGCTGAACGACTGTTCGGTTGGTTCGCACTCGCGATACCAATGTTTGTGGCTGCGTCCACTTTTGGCGCTGTTAATGGAGTGCTGCTTACGTCTTCCAGGTGAGTTATTTAAATTATAAAATCATTATCATACGTAATCATCATCATCATCATGATATACATATAGATATTATGATATTTATAATGGCACTATAAACAAAGATTAGTCTCGAACGTGCAGGCTGTTCAGGCCACGTAGCGCACCAAGCAACGCGAATTAACTTGCAACTTGAAATTTATCCCATTTTTTTGTTGTCTGGCAATAGCTGTTTGCCAGACAACAAAATTATATTCACAACAGTTAATGTTATACAAACAGGTTAATTATCTTTGACAAACAGCAACCTTCGGCTAGCACTTGGCAAATAGACCATATTTTTGTGTCTCAACTTAATTTTGTTATTGTATTGTTAGACGTAACTTTTAATATTTTTGTGTATGAATAGTTGTCAATATAGTTGTCACTATTTCCTGTCTGAACATGCTTTGCTGTCGAATACTATAAGATGCCGCTTTCCTTTGAATCGTGGCGCATTCGTACGAATCGTGCCTAGGGGCTCTGACGTTTTTTATACGACGTTTGACCCAACTACCCTAACTTTGTTAATAGTCGTTGACTTGCTGCGATTTGTTATCAACTGTTTACATCAATTAGGCGGTTGTGTAGAATCGCAGTACATTCTTATTACATTGAAACTAATATTTAACCCGGCCTCCTGTGTAATTTCTAAAAGTATTATGAGAAAATAAAAAGACGTGTGGCACTCAGGGACTGCCGCGGTAAAGCTATTGCATGCTATGCCTTCAAGCCACACCTCCGCGCCCGTCGGAGTGGGGAGCGTGAGGTTTTTTCGTTACGGAATTTCTCGATTCGGTCCCCGCGCTCAAGGCCCGCGATAGAAGCTATGCAATAGCTTAACACTTTCTTTAGCCAGTTGTTCATTCTGTTAGATTATTCTACGCGGGCGCTGCGCAAGGCCAAATGCCGGGCATGCTCACGATGGTGTCGTCGCGCGCCACGCCCGCGCCCGCCGTGCTCGCCGTGGCGCTGCTCTCGCTGCTCTACCTCACCGTGTCCGACATACAGGCGCTGATCAACTACGTGGGCTTCGCGACTTGGGTGAGTGGCTGGTGGGGGAATAAATAATAAATAAATATAAATAAATATTTCAGGACAATTTTCACACACGGCACGATCTGATCCCATACTAAGCTTTTCGCTTGTGTTATAGATACCAGATGGCTGATAAACATACATATATATATATATAATTTTAAATAAATGCTTATATAGATAATTAACACCCAGACACAGAGCAAACATCTATGTTCATCACACAAATATTTCCCCGGGTGGGAATCGAACCCACAACCTCTGGCTTGGAAGACAGGGCCACTACCAACCAAGCCAACCGGTCAGTCAAAAATAATATAGGTCATTCTACATTGATGCGGTGTAAATGGCAGAAAGTTACAAAAAAACAGGTATTTTCCACTAGCACGGGGTAAAAGATAAGAAAATAGGTTATTGTACACTGGCATTGGGTAAAACTTAAGAAAATAGGCAATAAATGTCATAAATGGTGGAGTGATTAGTGAGAGAAAACAAAAATATAGTAAAACAGGTTAGGTGTATTCTACGCCATTTTAAAATGTGTGTATAGTGTTCAAAAAGAAGGTTTCATATGAAAAAAAAAGATTAACCGAATGTTCTAGGCAATGACAATGAGATATTTCACGCTGTAAAAAGTATCCAGTAACTCTAGCTTCTAAAATATCTCCAGCTATAAAAATCATGCCATTAAATTCCCTTCGTTACGACGTATAAGACATACACTCACTTCGCATTCTATTATAAGGATTTTCTCCATTTTGTTTGCTTATTCAATTTTATTATTTCAGCTAAGTATCGGAGCTGCTGTGTTATGTCTACCAGTGCTACGCTACACACAACCCAACTTGGAGCGACCCATCAAAGTGAATTTGTTCTTCCCAAGTAAATATTCTCCTATACAAATATCTTTATTATCTTTGGATTTAATGATAAACATAATTTCCCACGAATTTGATATTTTAGTTTTTATAGTATTCAAATGCTTTATAAATATTTATATTTTTAAAGAATAGGCCGAAGGCGCGGGTTCGAATCCCACCTCATGATCGAATTTATTCTATTCTTTAAATTTTTTTATCACTTCTTATGTTAAAACGTTTTTTTTACTACAATAGGTAGTTTAACAAAAAGGTGTTCATTCCTCATGTTGTCTATTCAGAATTTTTTCACGTTCTTACTTCAAAATAGCAGTTGTACATAATTTGTCACGTTTTATTACAGTTTCCACGTTCTAGTTTCATGCTTTCAATGCGTGGTTATTATGGTTCTTTTCAAAATTATAATGCATTATTATTTTTGAAGTATATAACTTTCATATAATTCTCCACCTTTTTATTCCTAAATTACATTTCATTTAGGAATAATAATGTGGAGAATTATAGTAATGTAATGACATTAATACAAGATATCATAATTTGAAATTCCACACTTTCGTTTTTCGATATTTCTATGCTACACAGTATATCATTTTCCCTTTCAGATTACTATGATTTTTACGTTATTTTCACCAAATCAAATATAATTTTTCATGCAACTCATAATAACGTAGAAAACGTTATACTTTCCAAAAATGTGTCATGCATAATAAAAAAATTCACTTCATTTTGACTAGGTACATTCTTTTCAATATGCTAGTGCCACAAAAAACACGTAGTTACCTTTTTCCTTTTTCAAACATCCTATACGTTATAAGAAGGTTATAAGTATCCATAGTGCCACGTTATAAATTTCCAGTGCACAACCATTGAGTTACTATGTACTACGTACTAGAGAGGCCATCGCTACTACACTTTTTCTAACACGAGTTAGAGTCAATCGTCTCAAACCATTTTTTTTTGTTACATTGATTGGTTTTAATTGATAAGTTTATTCATATTTTTCTAATAAGATAAACAATATTTATTTGTTGCATTGATTGGTTTTAATTTATAAGTAATAAGAGGCAGAATATTTGCAAATTGTATGGTATGACTCACTAGCCGCCCCGCGCCGCCGCGCTTGTCGCACAGATTTTGTTCGTGGTGTCCTCTCTATAATAATACCTCAATGTGCACAACACATAAAAATAACCCATTCTCTCTTCAATCATTCCAGTATTATACATAATATGCACAATACTGGTGGTAGCCGTACCGGCGGTCGCGTCTCCCGCTGAGACCGGCGTCGGTTGTCTGATGATACTCACAGCAGTACCCGTGTACTTGCTGTTATTGGAGCCACGCACGAGGCTCAATGGACTGGGGTATCTCACTGGTATGTATTTATTTACTAGCGGTCCGCCCCGGTTTCCCCCGTGGTACATGTTTACGTTTTCTCTCCGAACCTCATACTTTAAGGAATATTGTAAAAAAAGAATTTAATGAAATCGGTTCAGCCGTTCTCGAGTTACTTAGCAACACATTTGGCGATTCATTTTTATTGTATAGATTTATTAGCTGTGCCCCGCGGTTTTACCCGCATTGCACCGCACCTATTGGTCTTAGCATGATGATATAATATGTTGACCCGATTTGTTAGTAATATTCGTGTAAGATTTGAAGTAAATCCTTCGGACAAACATACAGTCAAAAATTCAAAAAACTATATTCTTAGCTTCGATATCGACAGTAGATCACGCCCCAAGTATACTTAAAAAAAAATATTCAATGTACAGTTTCGACATTCCTATAATTTTATTACAGTACAACTAACGTGTTGGAATGTCGCCTTGTTTAATATTAGTTATTACATTAAAAAAAATATATTTTATTCGTTACAGAGGCCGCCACTTGCTTAATGCAAAAATTGACTCTCTCAGTACGACCAAAGATGAAGGTAACGTATAATTAAAACCAAATAAAGTTAAATAAATATTGTTCTTTTAAAATAATTTATTATTATTTTATTTTTCAGTAAACGACCAAAGCTGACATATCCGGACATTGCACACATCTCAATGTTAACGTGTTCTGAACAAAATATTTAAATAAGACTTATCGATAGATCTGTGTACATCACTAGTTGAGCTTTGTAAGGGCGGTTCTACATTCAAATACATCTGAGTTACTAGTTAAAAAATGTACAATGGCGGTTCTTTTAAATTTGACAGAGTTGCTAGCAAAAAAATATTTTAATTTAATAGTGTGGTACTGGCATTATTTGAATATGTGCATTTATATTTTAAATCCCTGAGCATTTTTGTAAAATATATATTTTGACGCATGCTAGAAATATTTTCAAAATGTAAATAAATCATGCACATGAATAAATGAAACTGTTTTATACAAAAATCGCTCAAATAAGGGAACAAAAGAACATCGTAGTCGAACAAAGTCATTAAATTTTTACTGGAAATCTAATTATTTACCCTTAAAAATGAAATAATAATTTTTTGCATTTATATTTAAAAATTGAATGTCAAATGTACCACCAACAAAAAAGTATCTCCATCTATGCTACAGAAAATATGCTAAAAGAAATATTTTTAAATAAATTAAAGGTTTAATAATTTTTCCCACGGTAGTTTCATAAATAAACAAAATGTCTTGCCAGTATATCCGATAAATCAATAGGAATACAAGTTAAAAAGTTATGTGGATTTAGTTTTTGTATGAATACAAATGGATGAAGTGTGTCTTGTATAGATTTAAAGTGTTAAATGTTATGAATGATACAATGTGTACCTACTTTTTAATTTTCCAAAAAATACGGATATTTACAGAAAAATATGAAATTTTGTCCAATAAAAAAAATACCACCGAAAGAGAATGCATTAAAACATATTTTAAAAAATTTCAAGTTTTTGTAATAGTGCTTTGCAGGTTTATGGCGTGCTGTGAATAGCAAGAATAATTTTAAAGCGCCCATTCACGGTACTTCCCTCAATTATCGCCCAAAATAAAAATTAAAAATAATTATAGGGCGTGCCCATTTTTACTTTAAGCATAATCAAATTAAGGACATAATATTTTTTTAAACCATGTTTAGTTCATAAGCTTTATTTGTGTGATTTAGAAGTGTATTGTGTGTATGTACGTCGAAGCCGAAAACTATTTCTAGAGGACAATACTTGAATAAGCAGTAGCTTTTATATATTCATAATTATATATAACGCATTTCATTAAAGAAACGAATCTTAAATGGCGGCGCTTATCATTCCCTCTCGCTTACACACGGCCGTACGGCATGCAAAAAAAATAGGGAAAAGTAAAATAACTAAAATGCATTTGATTTTCCCTATAATAATTTTTATCATAAATTAACAATGATTATTTTTCCGACCCAAATATCGACCAATAGAATTGCACCATTCGACGTCACGTGGTACAACCTACATGGTATTATACTGATAATTTTTTGAAAATTTTCTCTGGTCGTTGACGTCAAACTGACAGGTTGAATTCAATTGTGAAATTATTGGCCGACATTTGGGACGGAAAAATAATCCCCCGAATACCACACGAGCTTCAAAATTATCTGGCATTTCCCTCAAGGTTCCCTGCAAACAAATAAAGTCGTCAAGTTTTTCAGGAAAAATCACTCGCGCTTCGCGCTCGTGATTTTTTAACCTTGACTAAAAACTTGACTCCTTCATTTGTTTGCAACGAACCTATCGGAAAATACCCGATAATTTTGAAGCTCTTGTGGTATTATAAGTGACAATTATGTATTTGCGATAATAAATAATGTTTTATTGGAATTTGACATAATATGTTCTTTGGGAAAAGTTGTTCAGTTTAATGGGCTCATTACGAGTTCGAGTTTTATGGGGATTTTGTTGCATTCTGTTTACGTAAATATGATAATTCATATAAATACACAAATACCATAACAAAAAAGTTTGTGAACAATCAAATTGAAATAATTAATAAAATAATTATCCGTTTACGTTATTTTTATTTTCTTTTTTGCTGACCCTACCATATGTCAGTGTCAGCTTTGGCCGCCATTGAAGATTCGTTTCTTTAATGAAACGCGTTATACCAGGAAACAATTTTTGGTAGTAACATTAGATTTTTTAGTGATTATGATGATGATTTTCAGTGATTTTTTATATAATTTACAAATATGGCTGTGTTTATTTTAACATTCCCAAATATTCTCAATGAGATCTTATTTTTACGTTTATTAATTTTATTCGAATGCTATTTTATAATATTTTTTTAACAAAGAAAATATGAACAGTTTATTAAATTATACTTTATATAAACTGTTTATGTTGCTATTTGTATATTTTGTACATAAAACTTTTCATACGAGACATTCCAATTTTTAGCTATATACTTAGTTAGGTTTTTTTTTATCGCGGTTGCTTTAGAAGCGTAGTAGATGCCAAAATTAGGAATTGAAATATGTTTAATTTATTTAAATTCCAATCAACTTTTCCTATAAAATATAAACGAATATATTCTTACAAATATTTTAAGTTTCATGTGGAATATTGTATTAGTAGCGAATATCGAGCGTTGCATTGTTATTGAATAGGTTTTAGAAAACATACTATTTGTAAGAATGTATCTACAATAATTATTGTGTAAAATGTTGTTGTATGTCGTTGTTTCCTTTTAGAGCAAAAGGTTGTCTCGCAGACACAATGTGACAATAATATATTATTCAGAGAAATTTTGTGTGTTTTATTTTAACTTAACAAAATAATTAATCATATCTTGGTTGTTCCTTCTTTTCTCTTCCTAAAGCATTTTTACTCTATTTTCATTAAAACAACACTCCTATGAGTCTGTGGTGTCTTTCTTTTGTCTTTATAAAAACAAGGAAAAGTTAGGTAATAATATGAGTATCGGAACGAACAAGGTAAATCAGTAGTTTTATTAAAAGCCTAGTTACCTAGTCTCTAGTATGACCTGAATGAGTCTCGATGAGCATGTTCAATGCGACAATATTAATATATTTAACTATTTGCCTAGAATAGAAATTCAATTCGTATTTTAAAGCGCATCACACACGGTGAAGATAACATACATGATAATATATATTATCTTAGACCATATTTCCGATTATCGCTCGCCATACAAATCCTATGAGCCATAACACACGACGAAGATAATAATATAATATATTATTACCTTAAATATCTTAAGATACCGAGCGATACGCCAAATATGTAAATATATACTTTATATCATAAGATGTTATATTAATATACGAAATACATATTATATACATCTTAAAATAAATACATGGTGTTTTTGTGTCGGGCTGTGCGGCCCTTGCCCCGCAACAACTCTTCGAATCGAGGGTGTTGCAATCTACATGTCACATTCTATATTATCATCATCATATCATCATCGTCTGAGGAGCTGTCTAACAAATCAAGAAGTAAGGCAGTATCATTCATAGTCAATCACCGAGAGTATATATAACTCTTAACAAGGAATATGTGTGGCACCAACGCAAACTCCTAAGGAAATGATCAGATTTTTTATGTTATCGTATCTTAATCGTGTGTGATACCTACAGATACTGTAATGTTTAATATTAGAGAATCTTAACTTAAAATATTAAAGTATCTTCACCGTGTGCGATGCGCTTAAAATGGTAATTTAAAATCGCAATGCTTTGTGATAAAAAATATTGAGGCGCTGCGCTGGTATCTCTGCCTTTTAATTAAATGGCAAACTGATTTAAAATCAGAAAAGTCAATGTCAATAATTGTCACTAAATGTCATTGTAATTTGTCAAAGTTCAAACACTTAATAAACATAACCTCGCGGTCGCGGCTCGCAAAATTATTCTCAAATCTCAATTATTCATTTCAATTTAAAAGCAGCATATACATTTTATTTATCATAAAAATTAATGTAAATTAAAATTTTAAATTATCAATAAAATATATTGTTTTTGAATTTTTATGGTGCTATAATAGTAGAAACATGGTAAAGTTTGGGAAAAATAAGTTAAAAATATTGAACAAGTTAGCTAAAAAACAAAATGCAAATCCTAATACTGGGAACACAAATAAGATTTTAAAGAAGAAAATAAATGCAGAGAAAAAAGTTACATTTCAAAAGGAGGTTTTATTGAAGGAAAGTGTTAAAAGTGATGTTCTTGTGAAAAATGTAACTAAAACAGGTTTGTTCAATAATTTAACGAAAAATGTAGAAAAAGTGAAACCAAAGCAAGGTGAGCACACTAAGAAAAAATTAAAACCTGTAGAAAAGCAAAAGAAGCGTCAGAAAACACAGATTAATGATACCAGACTGTTGTTAAACCTTATGAAAAAGAAGAGTTAGTTATGCTAACATACAATCCATTTGCATCTCTCATCATCAGATTTTAAGAATTGTGTTCTAAGAATAAATGTATATTGTAAATAAAATATGTTTGTTTCATTTATTTATTTTATTTAACTTCCAATCATATTCCTAATCTTAGATTATTTTTTTGATTTTTTACTGATACATACATACAGATAGATTGGTTCACAATCATAAAATGTTTTCACATATCCAGTCATAGAATCTTGAATATAAAAATAATAATATAGAGTAGAATAAAGTTTGCTACGGGGCCCACATCCCACTTTCTTGCTGTGTTGCTCTATGACCCATCTATAGACATTGGTCCACATTTTTAAATTAATTCCCAACTAAATTGGTTAAACCTGTGTAATAAATGAACCCTACTAGGTGTACTGCACGGTTTCACCCTTGGGTAAAAACAAGTATTTCTATAGTGTAAGTGTATAGTAGTGTTTTTCTGGTACATAAGCTACAGCAAGTATCATCAAAATCTGTGGATTTCGTCTGAGAGTATCAAACATTCTACTAACTTTCGTGTTTATTATTCTGAGGGCTGTACACATACAAAGTTAGTAATAAACAGTGTCTTGGATTTGAGTATAATCTATTTTTGTGATCCTTAATTTCTACACCAATAATTGTAATCTGTTTTGTAATTTAAGGTCATTTCATATATTTTCACACCAATACATAGTGTAATTTGCTTTTTGCATACAGGCCAGCCCAGCAATATTAAATAACATTATTTTATACAGTTATAGCACAGGGTAAAATAATAAAAGACAAGTTTCATAGTAAATATTTATTGTAAGAAAAAGAGAAATTGTATAATATAACTACAATCTATTCAAGCTTCGAGTTACAGACAGTCATACTTCAATTGTCGCATTATTATAAACCAGCCACCTTTGCCTCACAAGACTTACATACCATAATTACTAGAGAAGAAAGATAGCGTAATAAACTCTAATCTATAAGAAAGATACCAGTTACAAGTTTGGTATAAATCTCGATGATTTGTAAGCCATTTATTTCGCACATAAAAAAGGCAGTAATTATTTGTATATTTTCTTTTTAGTAGCATTTTTAAATTCAAACTTTCACATTAGTTTGAAATTCAACCTTTTGGTTTTTTTGCAGTTAAAATATAATTTTTATGAATATATAAATATTTTTCTATATTACCACTTAAATATGGTAAAAGTTATTTATGTTAGCAATAAAATGTCTATTCATCAAGATTTATACCATCTCATTTATTTGGTTGAAAATCTATTTTGCTATCTTTAGAGACGAAATAAAAAAGAGATTTTTAACAAAACGAAACTACTTTTACTATTTATATATAAAGAAAATTACTTTAGCATTGTATTGAAATACTACAAAACCTTAATATACATTTTATGACCCTAATAACAATAATTTTCTTTGCCAATCAAATTATAGTTTTCTATCTCACTCTTAGCTTATATTACATAAGAAAGTGTGTGACATATTTTAATATAACCAATGAATAAATTGTACATTTATTCAGTGTTGAATATTGTACTGTACATTTACAGAATTTTTACATTAAACATAATAATTTACGTATTGGTATCTAAAAAACAATAATATGTGTACTAGATATTTACTATATTATTACTGTATTGATTATCTAGTCTATTCCAATTAAATTTTTATTATCTGTAATTGCTGTTTTACTCATCTATTTTTTACAAAAGTTTTATAACTTTTTCTATTGATTACACATTACTTTTACAATCTTAAAAATCGATCAAATCTAAACTATTTTGTATATATTTGTGTGGAATCAACTAATATTATAATCTATTATTCATATTCTTTTACGTATTTTGATGTAAGACAGCGCTATTTCAGCAAATATTTATTATCTAAATCTAACAATTTCTACATTTTATTATTATGCGATATACAAGCTAATGTTTGAAACTACTTCTATTTATAGTCAATTTAATTTCTGAATATTTTTAAGGATAACAACAATGTTTTTCATATTAAAGCCAGTCGTTAGGCAGTTATTTTACTAGTTTTATCTTATTTTTAACTATACTTCAATTATTGTACCGAATATTTATAATTGTATTTTTTTAATTTAATCTGATGAATGTATGAAGACTCCGACAAGAAATTAAGAAACTTCTTGTCGAAGTCTGATTTGTACATATGTGTCGTTGTAAATGGTACAACCAACAATTTTATTGATTCTGTATTATATTTACGAACTATATAACCGATATTCGCGAAAGAATGACTATATTTTGTCATCAAAAACCATATCGAAATTTTATAACAAACAAAAAAAAGCAGCTCTCAAATAAACTTTGCCTAGCCAATATCGACTAAATAATCGACTGTTTATATACTTTATTGTTTTTCTTGTTTATTATTTAGTATATTTAAAAGCGTCTAGGTCTTCCTCTCCCACGGCCTCTGGGCGAAGAGCGTGGCGTGTTTCTTGCATTGTTAGTATTTTTGTTCTCAACTCCATCGCTACTTTGTTCCTTGTTCTCTTGCGTGTTCGTTGGTTCGTCTTGCTTCTTCTCTGGCGTCTTCGGCTCGACTTTCGGTTGCGCTTGCTCTGCTTGTTGTTCCGGTTCTGGCGCTGAAAATTAGAGAAAAAAGATATTTAAGACATATTTTTAAGTAATTTTATGCTACAAACATATAGTGAAAAGAAAAAGGTACACGGAAAGTGTAGACGGTTAAAAAAACTTATTACACGGAAATACGAAACACACATACACTTCCGTAACCATGCACTCCTTTACACACACTTCCGTAATAAGTAAATCTATATTATGACGATTCAAAAGTGCTTCTTGAAGAAGTCTAATTGACTCGAGCTCTAGCCTCACCGCCATCTTACTTTTGTTCCTCATTCCATTCATTCATTCTCACACACACCTTCCAAACCATTCCTTCACTCACACACCTCCAAAATCATTCATCATTAACACACAGACGAAATCATTCACTCCAACACACACCTACTTCAACATTCACACACACAAAATCATTCATTCCTACCCACATCACCCCAAATTATTCATTCATTCACGTACCTTCCTCCTTAACCTCCCGCAGTATCTCGTCCACAGATTGCTCCCAATCTTCAAGTTCATCGGCTGCGGGTAACTCAGTCTCGCCATCTTTCTTTGGCTCCTCTTGCTTCACCTGTTCTTCTTGCTTTATCGCCGGTGTTGGTTCTTCTTCTGATATATGTAAAGAAGAAAATGTTTGTAAATTTTCTAGACAGTATACAATTTATTGTAGTTAGTTTGTATATGAAAAAACTTCTAAGCAACCAAATATATTTATAGATGTTAGGGAGTAAGAGAATTTACTATTTTTTTCAAGACGCTATAGCGATAGATAAGAACAGTTTACAAATATACATTTATTTTTAGGTAAGTAGTAAGTAAATGCTGTAGCATGGCTGCAATAAATAAGAAATGTGTAAAAAGAAAATAACGCAAAAGCGTATTTTATCTATACTAATTATATCTATACTAATATTATAAAGCTGAAGAGTTTGTTGGTTTGTTTGTTTGTTTGAACGCGCTAATCTCAGGAACTACTGGTCCGATTTGAAAAATTCTTTCGGTGTTAGATAGCCCATTTATCGAGCAAGGCTATAGGCTATATATCATCACGCTACGACTAGCAGGAGTGGAGCCACGGGGGTGAAACCGCGGGGAGCAGCTAGTAAAAAATATTTGCGTTATTTCATATGTTTTTTTGTTTCTTTTCAACCATCATTGTAGTCCAGCAGTCATCGCTTTCCATTCTATTATTGCATGTATATTTTTTCAATTTATATTGTTACAAATTGTAAATAAATAACCGTCTCACCCTTAGCCTCATTTCCGTTCTCAGCGTGATCATCCTCGTCCAACTCGGGCGATGTCTTGCGCCGTTTCCAATTGCCCGACTCTTCGCTGTTGTGCGGACGTTTCGTGCTTTCTGCGGCCGTCTGTTGATAACAATAGGAAAAATTAATTTATTACGCTCACCAAATTACCGCTCCCATAGATTTTTTTAACAAAAACAAAATAAATATTTCAAGACAATTTTCACACACGGCACGATCTGATCCCATACTAAGCTTTCGCTTGTGTTATGGAAAAAAAAATACTTGTATAGATAATTAACAGAGCAAACATCTATGATCATAACACAAATATTTGCCCTGGGTGGGAATCGAACCCACGACCTCTGGATTGAAAGGCAGGGTCACTACCAGCTAAGCCAACCGGTCAGTCTATAAAATAAACTTTTATTTACTTTAGATTATTAAAAAAAAATATGGATATAATATGTGTGGCGACTGGAGACCTAAAGTTACATTAATACTAAATAGTTTATTATTAGTTAGTCTGTTAGTGTAGAAAATTATATTCTTACATTATTGTATATTTGATTATTTTATAAGCTATTTAATATAATGTGTTTTTAGTTTCTTACAATATATTGCTACATTCTAGGATGTTATTCTTAGATTTTCGCTTATTTTATGAGTATCATGTTTAGTAAAGTTAAATTCGATAGCTTTTAAAATCTGTTTCTGTTTCTTTACATAAATTTTTTCACATTCCTGAGTATTACAAATTATTATTGTTTACATATTACATATCATACATATTTAGAAATAAACTTACAAATAAATACTTATAATAATGTGCTTAAAAATATAAATAAAATTAGTAATTAAACAAACGATCGCAAAAATAAACAATGTGCTCATTTTGATTTTTTACAAGAATAATTTAACAAAAATTCTCCTCAAATAGAAACTGAAATTCATACAATATAATGTAAAATAATTTACACATTATGATTATTTAAAAAAAAATATCTATTTCCTGGAAACACAGTTTTAGAAACCAAAAAGAGCACATACCATAGAAAATATAAAAAACGAATATATACTCTATAAGAATTATTCCTCTTCCTTTTCAGTGGTCGACTGAAAATATTCTGTTGACCGCCATACCACGGATTACATCCAAAATTCGCACCGACATTATTTTGTCGATTCATAAAATTATAATATTGTGTATTTCCATAAAAGTCCATCCAATAATTTCTAAAATTGTTGTAGTATGTATTGTATTCATTCATATTACTATATTGTGAATAATATTGGTTATTCATCCATCCACTTTGACCATACGAATTGTTCATCCAATACGGGTTACATCCAGGGTTATTGTATGTTGAATTATAACTATAATTCCACCAATCATTCATATTCCTGGCATATGCAGTATAACGATTATTTGTATTTTTTCTGTTATTTATCTTTTGCTTCGCCCAATTAATATATTTAGAACCAGTTTCATTATTTCGTGGTATTACCTATATGTAAAATGCTGTTATTTACATTTACAGTTTTCATACAATTAAGTATGCAATATCTGACAATTTAATTGATACATATGCTTACAAACAAATTATTGACTTATACAAAAAATTACTTTAATCTTATAAAAAAAAACTAATTAATCATTATTTTATGGTTTCACTGACCTTACAATTATACAAAATTTTAAATAAACATACATAAAAAATAAAACTTAATATTAAAAAATAGTAAAATACCTGATTCCTAGCTACAGTATTATTCGATACAACATTTTGTTCAGGTCGCGCCGGATTCATATTATTATTTACTTGCACTTTTTCAACCTTAATATTTACATTTTCAGTTGTTTGTTGCTTTGTCCGTTTATTTCTCGACCTCACACGCTACAACAGAGTGAAAGGGAAAAGGGCAGAGGAAATTTGGAATTATCATTATAATTATTATACATATACCTTTTTGTTAGAATCGTGACGGATTGTCTATACACAAATTCGACACGTCCTACATATAAGTCTGTATGTGAAAAACGCAATTTTTACAGGATTTCTCCTGTACAAAGTTATCATAAGTCGGACGCGTTTCGAATTAACGATGTCCATTATGAAATCTAATTAGTAATAATAAAAATACCAATATTGCTATAGATTTCAATATTTGCATATATAAGTAAATCGTAAGTCAAATTTTATTTTTCCTGTTTTATGTTACATAATTATTAATATAAATACAAATATTGCAAATACGGTAGGAATTCAATGTGTCAATATTAACTGGTAGTTACGTATATGTCAGATCCGACATTTTACATTGGAACTTAGGAAGTATCATTTTATCACAAACATATGACCAGTTAGAGATAAACTACGATAACATGGCGCGCCCCTCCAAAATTTAAAACGTTTGAAAGTATTTGTGAAAGTATTTACAATGCACCACCAAGATTCACAACGCATGTGTGCGTAATGAGACGGCCGTCAAACAAAAACAAATCCACGGATTTGTTGCTCGACTAGTCACGCTCTAATCGCTCATTATTGTTAGTAATGGCGCTGCACTGACGTATTCTATGAAAACGACACGTGCGTTGTCTTGGGCGCTCGGCAACTTATGATTAGTTGACCAACAAATCTGGTAATAAGTGAGATATTACGAGTACTGTACGAGTAAAGACGAATACGTACAACTACATACAAACTCCTTCGTAAGGATGTCACTACACACATTGAAACAGTAATTTGGAGGGGCGCGCCATGTTATCGTAGTTTATCTCTAACCATTCTGTTGCTCGCATTATTATCGTGTTATGGTGGCCGAAGTTACTCTACTAGGCCACGTAAAAGTGCGAAAGCGACAGATATGTAAAAAACACTTCGGAATTTTTTTTTACCCGGATTGTAGTTGCTGAGTCATACGCTTAGAGTATCTCGGCGGGAAATATACTTTTTGACATTTTTTTATTTTTGTAGGTTATAGATTAGGGTACGGAGAATATGAAAATGACATAGTCGCATAACCACGTATCTATCCCATACAGACTTATTCGTAGAACGTTTCGGAAATACAAGTTATTTTTGCTTTAAAAAAATAATTTGACAAGAAATACAGAATATAAAATTGTTACAATACCTTCTTTTTTACAACAATTAATGGACTTTCCGTTTTAATTACGTCTATAACATCCAATGGCTACAAACAAAACATTATTTTCATAAGTTTCTTCTTAAAATATATATTGATAAAAACATTGATTTTGTGATTATTAAATACTCAAAACGTTATAAAAAATAAAGTAAATTACTTCCTCTTTCTTTACAACCATTAACATATCATTCTGTTGTTTATTATATCCATTTGTAGGTTTAGTTCTATCACTTGTCGACTCGTAATCATCTAAAGGCTACAAAAATATATAAAATTATAATAATATAAATTAATATGGCTTCTTTACAAACAAATTTAATTATAAATACCTCCTTTTTAATAGCAAGCAATGCATTGTTATGTGACATATTTTTGTTTGTATCTACCAGTGTTGGTTGTACATTATCTTTATAATCGTCTTCTATTGGCTAGAAAGAAATATAAAGTTATAAAATAAATAAAAAATAACTACGTTAAAAAAACCGACTTCAAAAACGGAAAAGTGAAAAATAAAAATGATTTGATATTATTAATTACTACATATTATTTAGATGTGCTATTTACTAAATAGGTTTGATGTCGGTGCTAAGCACCCCTCCTCCTCTTTTTTTGAAGTCAGTTAAAAAAAATATAAAAAATATACCTCTTGCTTAATTACTACATTAGGTACAATACAATTTATTTGATGGTTATTTTCATAATTTAGTACATCTTTGCTATTTAAAATATCACCTAAATAATTACTTGTTGAAGTACTTGGTACAACATTTGCATTCTCATCACGTTTTGCGCCTTCTATAGTATTATTAGTATTTGTTTCATTGCTTTCATTATTACAATTTGTATTAAAACTTCTTGCGTTATCAATACCTAAATTACTATTTTCATCATTCGATTTCTCACTATCAGTACTAAAAGCGTTATTTCTATGACAATCTGAATTAACATTTTCACCAACATCTTTATTATCAATATTACTATTATTTCTCAATTCATTTTCACTGGGAATCTTTTTAATATTGGCCACTAAGTCTTTTAAACTAGTTATTTGTTCCAATACATTTTCATATACAGATATTTGTTGCAATTCCTTGCTAACTATATGTAATGTATTATCATTTGACATTATTTCACTATTCGAACTATTTCCTTCAGACATTGAACTAAAAATTAATCGTAATTGTTCATTTTCAAATTCATTAGCAATATTTTCATCAATGCTATTTGGATTACTATCCTGAGAAAATATATCGTCTGACATATTTTCTTTACGATTCTTATCTATTAAATCATTTGTTACATCACTATATGTTGTATTACTTTCTTCTGTAGTTACATTATTTACGATATTTTCATTAACATCCATAATTACACATTTCTCAATAGTATTTTCATTCATACACTTATTTAAATCATCTTTTAGTTCATTATTGTTTAATTCATGATCACTTTTATTACTATTTGTTTCACAAACAGCTTTTGTGTTTTTAACATTTTCTACTACATTATTAGATTGTTTTATGTGTTTTTTATTCGGACACATTTCAGACAAAGACCTTAATAACGACATATAGCTATCACAGGAACTATCCGAATGTACTCCTTCCACACTCTACAAACAAAAGGAAGGGAGAGGACAGGGCGTTTAGTAGAGTCGAGGATTTTGTATTAGTATTAATGTATGTACTATTCAAAAAAGAATAAAGGCAACAATAAGCACAATCAATGTAAAAAAAAGACGGGTTGCACTCCGGGAGTGCCGGCAGAAGTGAAAACTTGATTATTAACGTTGAGCATGTTTGATATCCATCCGTCTTACGCTTTTTCGATCAGGTCACGTGTCCTGACGCGAGTTTAAGATTTTATACCCATTACAGAAAAAGTGCTCAACGCCGCTAAAGAAGTTTTCACTTCAAAAAACATGCTATTTTTGTGTGAATTTTAAGTTGTTTGATATTTATTATTGTCAAGTAAAAATGGTGGCCTTTATTTTCATTTGCCTAGTATATAAAATATGCAATGTGTTTCAAATGTGTTTCAAAGGGAATATCTGCAAATCAAAAAAAAAAATATTGTAATAATAAATATGTGACCAGTCTTTTTTGAAAAACATTGCATAAATACAGCGTAAGTTTTATAAAAAAATTGAGAAATCTTATACCAATAAATTAAAATTGTAGCTTAAACAACTTAACTATTACCTTATTAAAACATTTTCTACCTTCAATTCTTATTTAATCTATAAAAACTAAATACTTTATTTTCAGCAATTTATGCTTAGAAAATAGATTTTACTGAAATATTACAAATAATAAATACATCTACCTCCATTGCTTCTGTAGTATAATTTTTAGCGTGCTCAATTAAATGATTATCATTTATATCATTTAGTTTTCCACTTGGCAACTCTGAATTATCCATACACTCTCTCTCATCATCTGAATCCTATAAAAATATGTATAGATGTATAAAAATACCATATTTAGATAATGACTTTATCTACAAAATTATAGGACACTAGCTGTGCCCCGCAGTTTCACCCGCAATACATCGCTCCAGCTGGTCTTAGCGTGATGATATATAGCCTTCCTCGATAAATGGGCTGCTAGATAGCGAAATAATATTTCAAATCGGACGAGTAGTTCCTGAGATTAGCGCGTTCATACAAACAAACAAACTTCAGCTTATATTATTAGTATAGATTACACATAATAGTATTTATTTCAATAAGTTATGAAATTCACATTATTTCCATGAAAGATCTAGTCAAACACCTTTTTAGAATCCAGTCATTTTATCGTTAAACATCAAACTTTAAAATTAAACCATTATTAAGTACCATTATTATAAAATCTCAACTTTTTCCACAATAAGTAGCACACACAACATACCAATAACATTTTGCCAAATTTACTACCATTATAAAATAAATAATTCTCAAATACCTCATCAGTAGAACACTCGACATGCACATAACCGTTCTCAATGAGCGTTCTAGACAACTCTAGTACCAATAACATAACTCTCTCGTCAATCACACTTGCTGTATCTTCCTCAAACTATGAACAATAAATTTTTGTTTGTATTTCTATAATTCAGGCTGTGAAATAAAATTCTAACTACTTTATGAATAATCAACTTATAAATATATACATAGTTTTGAACATTAAAAAAAATGTGTGCGTGTACTAGTGTACACACGTAAGAAGTGAAACTTCTTTATGACCTTATTTTTCAAAAAATAATTTACTATATATGCAACTTTACAGAAATACATTTACATAAAGATGGCGCGTAACGGAAAAATGTCACGCGTAACGAAAAAACGTTACACTAAATTTTTTTCCAACCCCGATAAAGAAGTTTCACTTCAATAACAACAACTATAGTATAAAAACATAATTACAATATGTTGTAGGTATTAATAATATGTAAATTTGAGATAATACACATATAGATTCATTACAGCTTCACAATGTTTTTTTTTTACTTATTGCATTATTGCACTTAACAAATATTAAGAATAAACATACGAAATATACAAATATAAATTTGTAACATATTCAAAACTTAATTTATTTCCATCTGTTCAGCAACAGTTGACAATTAATATTCTCTAAACCCACATAAATTTAATTGAAAATAGTCTGTAATTTCAAAATAACATGCTTTCTCAAACCCTTATCGTTATAATCACAATACGTGGATACAAACAACCTCATTTATATTTTGTCTGTCCATTTGTTCATATAATCTTTGGAACGGCTGAACAGATTTCAACTGGACTTGCACATTAAAGAGTTTCTAGGGCAATATATTATGTGAGATTTTATCTCTATGTTAAGGCACGAGCGCGATACATTTTTATAAATATGTTTCACAATACCGCATGCCATATTAATTTCACGTTTTATATTAGTTGTAGTGGCATAAAGGTCTCCATGGAAATGGAGTATCCTCGACTCTAACTTGTCTAGCCGGCCAGAAATTGTATTTTACTTTGAAGGGAAAACATTTTCACTTACACGATTTAGAGAAATGTAATAAATGAGACTTTTGCATGTTAATCCATTGCATAACTTAGTATTATGTGCTGTTTTTAAGTCTTTCTGTCAATTTCGTCTGTTCAATTGCACGACTCATGATGCGAAGCATCAGAGAGTGCTTTACAGCTATTCTTATTATTATAGCCTTGTTAGTTCACGGAATCAAGATA
>CAJQZM010032066.1:0-25729 GCA_907164665.1 Colias nastes | reverse complement strand
TTCATTTTACTGATAAACCATTCTAAACATAATAAACAATTTCTGAATTAAAGCACTGACGTCGCTACAATTTTGTGTCAATAAACTTTTAATCTTTTTAAATACCAGAGACGTTACTCTAAAAATCGAAATCTGACATCTAGAATCGAATGCATTGATTACTTGTGAATAAAAAATCATCGTAAATTAATAAATGTGTTTCAAGTTCGATTGACAAATGTTTCAAGTCAGTATCGATTAATTCACTTTAATCGATGTTTTTAAGCAGGTTACCTCTCTTCGAAGATAAAATTGATAGACGTCAAATGTTGCCTATTAAATTGGCTCGACTATAGCCACAACGTGTAACTCCCGGAACACTTTATTTATCTATGTACATATACATTTTACTAATAATATCATTATTCTGACTACTAAAGTCCAGTGTAGTTGCTCTTGTACAATATTTTAAACATTCAGCTCTACGAAAGGTTATTTGGACAATTCGTGGAATGTGACCCGTATTCAAATGAAGTTACAATTTAACTTAATTTGCGAATAAAGTAGATGTTAACAATTCTTTAGATATAAAGCGAGATAGTGACCGTTTACGAAAATATACACTCTAGTTTATGGGAATAAGTTTAAGGTTGAGACTCATGAGAATCTAATTACTATTTTGTCAGACTTTAAATTTTTTTGAATAAACGCTTACCTTAAACAATATACTAACAAGGTAGGCCTTAAGAAGCCTTGATACTTGAGACAAGATAGAATTCTCTATTATCATTTTTAATAGAACAATTAAATCATTAATATACCTAATTAAAACATTAAATCCAATGTAATTTTTTTTACACATTACTTTTATTCATCCTTCTTCTGACAAAATCCGTCTTCAAAAGTGAAACTGAAAGTTTATAACTATAATCTCTACATGCCTATTATACGATACCGGTACATTTTCGTACTGCTCCTATTCCCATTTATACTGCAACATGTAAATGACGAATAAAATAGATATACCTTTCCTATTTCAAGGTTGAGCGGATCCAGCCAATGAAGCGGGGTAAATTAACTAGGTTTATACATTGATGATATAGTCATATAGGTAATAATGTGTAATATAAGGGGTAATTATCTTCGACTTTCATATAATTAATGTCTGGGATTAGGTGTTCTTATCCCACTATTAATCAGAAATGAGACCTGGGTTTTCTATAGAACTAAGAATGCCTAATAATTGCTGATTTTGTGCGCTAAAATTGGGAAAAATGAAGGTAATTAATTTTGTTCGCTGAAAGGTTATTTTGCTAAAGCGTAGATACCTATTAGGGACCTACCTAATAGGTACGCCTAGGGACCTGTTTACACATTTGTATGAGTAGATTAAAAACGTAAAAAACTGACATTAAAATTATTAATGGCAATTATTTAAAAGATAATTAATAATATAAACCTTTATAAAAAACAATACTGCGGATGACATAGAATGGAAATGGAATGACGAATATTATGTGTCTGTGGTCTATAATAAATTGTTACGAAATATTAAATACAAACACATAAATAAGTCTCTGAACGTAGACCCTCAGCTCTACTTTATAATAATTATTAATTATACGTACATATCTAACGCAATTATTATTAAGAATTAATTTATCCACCGTCACAAATTCCCAGACGTCGATATCAGTATTGGCATTATGCTAACAGAAATGTCTCCTTTAGAACTTACAAAAGCTTTCTTGATTACCCGATAATAAGGTCAATCGTGTTTTAGAATAAAATAAAATATGCATTGTCCGTATTGTGCAAGGTAAGCAATGATTATGCTGTTGAGTCAACAGACCGTTCCCGGTCTTCCTAGCAGCCCCACTACGTAGAAAGTGAATGCGCTTGAGGTGGTCATCTCAGAAGACAAGCGCATACAAACATACGCGGTTTGGCGGTAACGCGCGACGTACGCCGCCGCAAAAACATTCCAATTTTGAATCGAACTAATCCTTTTTTTTTCTTTTTTATCCTGTGCCAGTGTTGCCATAAACATGGAACTCAAGATTTTACTGATTCTAGGTAAGTTAACTTTTTTTCTGGCAAGTACATAGTTAATGAGAAAAATGCTTTTTTATGGTGGTTTATATATTTTATAGTTTTTAGACAGATGTTCCTAATGGAACTTATAAACGATATTTTTGTAACTAGCTAATGGATTATATAATAAAAACAGATCTGGAAGCAAACAAAATTCTTAATTTATCACGAAGAAAGGAAAACCCGACCTGAATGATTATTATAGCAAAATTACTTTCCTTTTTAAATTCATTTAATTAGGAAGATAGCATCAATCAAATAGATGAGCGCGTGCTCAATCATTGGAAAATTCGCGGGAAAGTTGAGAGTTATCTTAATTCTTAACCATGAAGATGTAGCTACAATTTTATCACAATTTCAAAATTAATAATCTGCCTATAAAATTATTCAAGCAGTTAACTGTTCATTTGCATTAATCAAGTTTATTAATAGTTTTCTTTACTAACGGCTACTTTGTATAAGTTGCTGTACTTATTAATATGAATAAATTAAAACTGATTGATTTAAACTTTGTGATGAATTTATAAGAATTTTCTTGTGTAATACGCAATAGAATCAGCTCTACGTTTAATTGGCTTTCATTATTAATACTTCTAAATTCTAATACACAAATGGCTTCAGGTTACTAAGTTAATTTAATTTATTAATTATTACTTATTCATATATTTTATAAGTCATTGAAAATAAAATAATAATTTTAGCGTCAAATTTGATTGAATTGTCTGAATGTGTGTGTCTTGAATGTGTTGGTTTGATGATAACAATTACATTGAGTCTTAGATTAGAATATAAACTGCAGTATGAATTGCGAGCCTCTAAAGTTTTTGTGTACTACAAAATTTAAAAATATAGCATTGCACATAGAGATTGAAAAAAAAATCTATTTATAACAGTCATAAATTAGCATAACTTATCTTTTGATATAGGGCACTAAAATTACCGAAATAGTTAAACCCCAAAACGCATGGCGACAAGAAAATCTCTACTATATGAAATATTTCCCAGCTATTTACGGATATATTTACGTGTAACAGTGAAAACGAGAATACTGTTCATTAATTATGTAGTTTTTGCGTGATACATGTGAACAGACGAAAGTTTAATATTTTCAGAGGGAGCGTGCCGGGATATCGTTGTAATGACGTAATATACATGCTTGCTTGTTTTATTTCATTACGTCTACGTTAAAATATAAACTAATTAACTTGTTGTTATTTTATCTTTGAAATAATTGTTAAGAATTATGACTTTAACGTTTTGATAATAATTCGTTTAAAAAAAATACTCTTGTTATGACTTTGATGAAGAATTGTCAGTTTTATTAACATTATTTAATTGGATTATTAAATCGATAAAAGGCTAAAATTAGAAGGTTGAATACTTTGTTATTGTTTCAATTAGTAGCTTTGCTATGTGACTGTAGCAATTAATAGGTTTACAGTTTTAATTGACTCATCTTTGTGATATTATGACTTTTGTCTTCTTTGAAATAAATATGAAGAATTGTCAGTTTTATAAACATTAATTAATAAGATTATTATTTTGATAAAACAACTAATTAGACGACTGAGTGCTTTGTTATTGTTTTAATTATTAACTTTGCAATGTGAATGTAACAATAAGAAGGCTTAGAGTTCAACGAATGAAACATTTAAGGGAAAAGATTAACTAAATTCATTACAGTTTTTCCTTATAATTTCTCTTAGACTTTTTAGGACAGATTTAATTCTATCAAGCTATTTGTTTTCTATATTTATTAAGACAATTATTATAAAACTAAAAGAGTTTACTGCAATTTATGGCAATTTTGCTTAAACTATTGTTCGCTCTACTTTTAGTTTCTACATATGGTTGGCTATTACTGTTTAAATTGTTAACCAAATTAATAGCTTCATTTCACTTTACCTTGTTTTTTGTATGCATTTTGTTGGTATTTAAGTTTAATAGGTGGAATTATAAAAAATGATTTTAAAAACGTTATCAATTTCCATGAAAATTGACACAATAATAGCGAATTAACTTCACAAAGAAGTAAGTACTTTTACAACATAAAGAAAATCATTTCTTTAAATGGTATTTTTGTCTATTGTCCGCACGAACAATAGCTTAATTGAATTATGCTTGAATAACCCTATCGTTTACATTCTTTCGTTTTTATGAAGTAACAAACCTTTATAGGGCCTTTAGACAAATGACAGAAACGCTAAGGAATAGAATCCGGTATCGCTACTAATTGACATAAGCATATTATGAAGTTTTTTTAATAGTTCGGTCACACTACCAACGACGATGACGACCACGACCAAAATTCCCATACAGCCGAATCGAATATGAATCATAATTCATAGCATACATTTATTCTTATTTGAAATTTTTAATTTGATTCAAAAATGTGCACTCAAAATTCAAATCTAAAGTATGTAAATGTAATTTTTTTCACATACTTAGGACCTTTGCTATTCATATGATAATTTTTATATCACATAGAAATATAATAAATGGGCACTTAAATTTAATCACAACAGTGATCACGATAAATAAAAAATAATTTAAGGTTTCACACACAATGCTATTTCCGCTAAACAATACAAGCTAGCTTACAGATAATATAACAATTATAAGATACCGATCATTTCCCAACACCGGTCTTGTTCTTTGTGATCATGGGTTCCTGGTACATTGCGAAATATTTTCTGTTAAATTTTTAACTATTATAACCTTATTTCACAACATAGAACGAAATTACTTACATAAATACAATAAGTACACAATTTTATTTAGTGTCTTTATTCTTGTCATGGAGAAAAAAAAAATTTAGTTTTTTCAGTTCGGATTTTAATCGATTTGTTTTAAGAACATGATCACCAACTGTAGAAAATAATCTTTGTTTTCATTCGTTCACATTTAACAAAAGTTGAAATGTTATGTTTTCTTTATTAAGCTTCTGCCTATTATCAATAGGTAACCTACTGACAATGCGTGTCTAGGTAATAAATATAAATACGTTACCCTTCCCCTTTAGAAACAAAGGTTAGTAAATAATGTCATAGATATGTTATTAATACAATAAATTGTTGATATATCATTGATGAGAAATCTCTGGCAATCGCGCACGTAATCACATTAACATCGTAAAATCTATGGCATATTAAATATGGCATATAATATTTCGGGCAGACTGACTTACTAGAGAATTCCTCTAGAAAATTGGAATGTCTTTCGCTCTTGGTAATTTGAAATAAAACCTTGGTGCCATCGTAATATTCATTTCACGCCTGTACGAACGTACATGTTGGAAATATAAGTATTAAAAGTGTTTTTGTTAGAGTTACGTGTACAGCGATCGTATATGGAATTTGAAGATACTACTCGTGTTTCGATATATTTTGTATGATTCAGTATAACGCAATGTATATGAAATATATCCTACCTAATATTGTAAAGTTGATGAGTTTGTTTGTTTGCTTGAACGCGCTAATCTCAGGAACCGCGGCTCCAAAATGAACAATTATTTCACTGTTAGATAGAGAAAAGTCCACTTATCGAGGAAGGCTATATGCTATATATGATCACATTAAGACCAATAGTAGCTGACCAATGCGGGAAAAACCGTGTGGTACAGCTTCTTCATATTTTCTTAGAGACATTATGGTTACTTCATAATACGTAACTCGAGTGGATTGTGACACATCAGCGATTCATTTATGATTTATTACATTTCTCGATAGTGTCCTATAAGAATCCCATAAATAAATACATCTTGGCATTATCTAATACTTCATAATGTTACATTCCTTGTGCTATTACTTGCGGATGGACGATGGTTGTATAACAATAACTAACTTTATTGACTGGCTGTGCATATAATATTGAAGATATAATATTGTACCCAGAAAAATGCTTCAGGCAGACTCAAATGACTCGAATTTAAATAATTAAATCTACAAAAATATTCGGTTTTTAACCACAATGTTTCAAACAGTGAAAGTTAGATGACATAGACATTTGATGAGATATACATTTAGATTCTAATTTTCACTGTTTGAAATATATTACAACCTAGTAAGTACTATAGTACTAAGTACGCTCACTAATGCTTTATCACATGATCACATTTTTAAGTACTTCAACAGGTAGTCTGAACTCTTGTTAAACCTCGTTTGCTTAAATTGAAGTAGCATGAAGCTAATCCATAGATTCAAAAAACATGCATGTTAGTTCAACGAGACATAAACATTAAAGTTTATTTATATGTTAAAGGTGAAGGAGGATGAATAATTGGGATTTGAGTTCAATTACCATACATTCTGAGTCATTGAGTATGGAAAACATACCTTTCAAATCGTAAGGACACGGAGCTCACGGCAAATTTGGTGCTCAATTTTTATTACTCCTACCTAATGTTGAGGCTATATTCCAAATATGTATATTTGGATGTATTTAAAGGTCTAAAATTTGGGACGGAAATAGTATTAGAGGTTAACCTTCAATTAAATTTATTTGCAATTAAATAAAATGAAAATGTATGCCTTCTTATTTATTTACTCGTTTATTTAAACGATTAGATGTTACATAAACATAATATTAATATAGTTATACTTTTGTACATAATAAAATATGCATTGACAGGCACATTACTCAGGTTCAGGTGCATTATTATGTAAAGTAAATAATTTATTATAACAAATTTACTACGTTGTGATAATAATAATTTATTCTCTTTTCGCTGGAACATTAAAGACATGACAAAGGAGATGGGTCTTGTTCAACATTTACAAGTATCAAAGGAAATACCTATTCTATATTTAACCTATCAAACGCGAACGTAACAATGTCATGTGATAAGGCAATGACATATATGAACACAGGAAAAGGCATATATTCTATAAAACCTGGATTAAGGGTGCTTTCCCACCAATAATTTGCGAGGATGTAGAGCGAGGAATGTGTTTGTAAATGACCAATAGTATCGCTTCAAACTCAAAACGCTAAACTCCAAACTAAATAAAGCGATATGATTGGTTCTTGAGCGTGATTTTCCACCAGTAATGTGCGAGGATGTGTAGCGAGGAATGTGTTTGTAAAGAACCAATCATATCGCTTTATTTAGTTTGAAGTTACAAGCGTATTAGTTATTTACAAACATATTTCTCACTACACATCCTCCCACATTATTGGTGGAAAATCACCCTAAAGGAAGCAATCGGCTGTAGGCGTAAATCCTGCAGAGGATATTAGATACGAATAAAACAAGTTCCATCGGTCTGTAGCCGGGATAGTAATTTGTAAACATTTGCTGTACGTACAGACGACGGCTTCCTGTAGTTAACCATCCATGTGCTTATTTGATACTATTTATTGATATGTACATGTTCATTAGGCGCCTAGGGTTAATGCATATCTATTTTCATTCTGATATTGATGATAAAAGTAGCATGGTAGAGAAACTAAATATTTTATTTAAATTACTTATAAAATTGATACTTTTCGGCTTGCTTGCGAATAATTTTTCTGCTAAATCTGTGCTGTGATATAAACTATATCTATGCACAATTTTATACAAATGATGAGCTATTTTTGCGAAGAGACAACATCTCGCAAAGTTACTCGTTTAAGATAATGTAGTTAGTAGCAGGATTCCAAATGATTTACCCTTTTGATTCAAATTATCAAATGAAGTCCTAAATTAAACAACTATTCTATATTGTCAAGCATGAATCGCAATTCAAACAGACGCTTTTGATAATAGAATTAATAGTGCATTGCAATTGACGGCCGACCTGCTTTAATATCGAAGTTAATAAATGAATGAATGAATGAATGATATGAATGATGATGAAGGAAGTTAATATTCTATTTTCATGAATCATGATAATAATTTTACTGGCTGTAAACAGAATTAAAATGAAATTAAGTATAGAAAAGCTTTTTGTTTCTCTTTTCTTTCAGGTTTAGATAATAGAAATGAATAAAAATAGAACTCAATGTAATCTACATCTAAATCCCCAATCAAATATAAAACAATTTCTGAATCATATATTTTTTTGCAAAACAACCAATCATTCAGGTTTGATTAAAGCTTTAACAAAGGGAATTCTCATTGATTGGAATTGGATTACTTCTTTGTGCTTATTTTTGTTACAATGTTGAATCCGCGGTAAGCTTGAGTTTTTGAGGAATCTTCAATTATTACGGATTATCAATACTCCGGCTTCCAATAATAATGTATAAAAAGCTTTACACTAGTCTACGTAATGTTTTATTTTAATATTTTGTAACGTAATCGTCGCTTAACAGAATATGAATAAAAAAGATTATGTTGTCTAGATCCGTATTTGTAAGAGATAGAAGCAAACAATAAAAATTATTAGCCTTAATACACTCAAAAATATTGTGTTAAAAAATAAAAATAATGGTCCTTCTTCTTAGTTTCTTATGAAAATTTGATAATCCATCCAGAACATACAGGAACAAATACTATGAATATGTAGGTAATATTAAAATACCAAGAATTTAAGAATATGCAATTATTCGTTGACAACTTACCCTAAACAATAAAGTGGCGCCGAAATAGTTCTTAAATCCGAAATACCTAACATAGTGATGTTACAACTATTCAGTATATATTATATTATCTGTGATAGAGGCGAAATAGTTAATATAGTTGGTGGTCTGATGAAAATTACTATTATTAAAGTCAAGCAAATTTCACAGGTCGTCCCATTTATTGATAGTGGCAGGTATAAAGTGATTTATAAAGGTTAATTATTAGATAAATTACATCCACTTTATAAAATTTAGGACATCCATCTTTTACTTTAAAGTGGCTATTACCAACTTTGGATACAACACTTTAGTAATAGACTGAGATCGATTTTCTTTTGAATACAATAGAGTTTAATGATGCGGAAATTCAGGCTTGTAATATTGAGACATTTTTAAATGTACGTAGTAGTGTAGAGACGATAAATTTTTCGAATTCAATTGATACATTGTTTTGTTTGTGTGTTAGGTATATAAGTTTGATCGGCACTTGTATATTGAGAATATTAACTGTTCATTCATTCTCATATCATGCATTTATTTTTAGTAGAGATGAATATCTCTAGTAGGAGAATTCCTACTAAATGTAGAAACTATTATTTGAAAAATATATTGAATATCGAAAAAATATCATTTGATTCTGTTTGAGAAAGAAGCTAGCCGTTCAATAACTGGGCTTGGGTGGACCCTGAAAAAACTAAAACTAAAACCTGTAAATAGTGCAATACGGGTGAATTGATTTTCAAAATATTTACTATCCTTTGAACGTAAAAATATTATAATGAAATTACTTATGATATTCGAATGTATCTTGAACATTTAGAGATATTTTTTCAGCAGTGACTAAATTAACTGTATCACATACACTACAATTCAAAATCTCTTTTATTTGATGGATAAACGCGTAAAATGTTGAGGAGAGGGACTTTATTTACTTTTTATATCCGACCCTCTCGTAAGAAAAGTTAATGCTCCTGAAATCATTTGGGAAACAATTTATATTTACCTCGGGATCAAGATGTAATTAAACTTGTAATAACAGACTTATATCGGATAACTTTGTGGAAATATTATATTACGAGCCAATTATTAGCTCTCTGGAAGGTAATAGAAATCTTTTAACAGCTAAAGTATACTGTATAATAATAATATGATATTTTCAATCTAGTTTTAACATAAAAAGTTTTTGTTTAGTTTAGTAGTAAGTTTAGTTCTAATTTTTAAATTGTAGGACTCTATAATCCTGCTATGTCTTAATTTGATATCATATACTATTATTTTATGGTATCGCTACATAAAATGTCGTATACATATTAAGGAACAAATGACGTACTATAAAAAATAGTAGAGGCAAATAACATTATGAAAATCGTTTCATTTTATATGCATGACTTGCTTACAGTAACTGTCAACTTTATTACGTCACACTAATAATCTAGGTACAACTATATTTTATCTGTAGTCCGGTACAAGTTTTCTGTCAGATTGCAAATAGTATTTTGCAAAATCCTGTGACTCATTTCCTACTAAATCGGGTTAAACTTATTTCTCAATTTATGAGCTATATCATAAAATATATTAAGTATTTATTTATTTATTGTAATAAATTGGGGCCGCGTTTAGACTATCTTCTAAATATATATAAATCTCGTGTCACAATGTTTGTCCTCAATGGACTCCTAAACCACTTAACCGATTATAATAAAATTCGCACACCATGTGCAGTTTGATCCAACTTGAGAGATAGGATAGGTTTTATCCCGGAAATCCCTCGGGAACGGGAACTATGCGGGTTTTTCTTTGAAAACGCGGGCGAAGCCGCGGCCGGAAAGCTAGTTATAGTATAAAAAAACAATAACTCGTGGGTACGTCCATAATCTGCAATCACATATTTTCTTATAGAGTAGAGATGAATGGTTGTATAATATACTTTAATCGCTCTCCATATCGTAATTCTATGCTTTTCCTCAAGGTTTGAAAGTAAATTAATTCTTAGTTTGCTCTGGGTGCTTATAGGAGGCTAACAAATGATTAAGCATTTCATCGATCTGAATTAATTCCCCAAAATTATTTGTTCAAACATAATATTTTTTTTGTTTATTTTTACGTATTTATATCATGTAATGTATATCATGTGTATTATATTTTATTGTATTATTTTATTACTTCTACTCTATCTACAAATATGTTTTTATTTTGTTTTACAATATATTGCGCTTCTTTGCCTTTCTCCCCGTGGTTGCCTGGCAGAGATCACTACATAGTGATAAGGCCGCCCTTTGTGCTTTTTTTAACTTATTATTGTAACCTTTATATATATTTTTGTTTCTTGCACAATATACCTAGTGTTAAATCTATACATATAATAAAATCGTAGGAAAGTCAAAACTGTACATTGAATATTTTTTTAAAAGAATACATAATCCATGATCTATAATCGATATAGAAGCCAAAAATATAGTTTTTAGAATTTTTGTCTGTTTGTCTGTTTGTCTGTTTGTCTGTTTGTCTGTATGTTTGACCGGGCTAATCTCGAAAAGTACTGCATAGATTGACTTGAAATTTTGCATGAATATTACTAACAGGTCGGGTCAGGCTATAGGCTACATATTATCAAGCTATCACCTACGGGGGAGGAGCTGTGAACCTTTATTTTTCTTACGTATTCTCTATACTACGACAACGTACAAACTAAAGACTCATGTTGTTTTTGAGTAAGCCATGCTATTATCTATCTTTACACTATAAAAACTACGTCATTTATGTAATTTTGGCAGAGAAACAGTTAAATGAATATTAGCAGTATAAAGACAAATTTGAAACAGCGCCATCTATGAAGTGTTACAAAAATCAAACACACGTTAACTATTGGAAATTAATAATCAAATGACGCATATATAAATGTTGTTTGACAATATCTAGATTGACACTATAAAAATTATGCCATTTAAGTAACTTGGGAAGAGAAACATAGTTTATTGAATGTAAGTTGTATAATGTTAATTTTGTAACAGCGCCATCTATGAGATTTCGTAAAAATCAAATCAATTTACATGTTAACACTACTGAATACACTGTTGAAAATTAATAATTTAAATATAATCAAGTTATTTATTTAACTCTTTAACCCATATCTTCCCTTCCCTATAAGGTATATTTCGTGTAAATAATAAATATACTACATTTTTTTAAAGAGAGGGTAGATGTTTATTATTTTAAGTAAAACTAGACACCATTATCTACAGTTAATCTAATATTGATTGTGTTCATTAGTTACAATTTTAAAAATCTTCATGTTTTATAAATTTACTAGCTTACCGCCCGCGGCTACGTCCGCTTTGTCTGAAACCTAATAAATTATATACTAAAACCTTCCTCTTGAATCAGTCTATCTATTAAAAAAACCGCATCAAAATCCGTTGCGTAGTTTTAAAGATTTAAGCATACAAAGGGACATAGGGACAGAGAAAGCGACTTTTTTATAGGTACTATGTAGTGATATTTATAAAGCAATAATTGAATGCCATAAAACCAAAATTATCAAATGCAATCTTCGTGTTTTGTGAATTTTCACCATCATGCGTTCCCACAAAAGGTAAGTTGTTACTTATAGGTATTTATTTTTTATAATGATAGCAATTCATGTTTTTTGTTGGTATATTATAATACTAGATTTCCGCCCGCGGCTTCGCCCGCGTTTGCAAAGGAAAACCCGCATAGTTCCCGTTCCCGTGGGATTTCCGGGATAAAAACTATCCTAAATGTGCTAAATTTCATTGTAATCGGTTCAGTAGTTTTTACGTGAAAGAGTAACAAACATCCATACAAACTTTCGCCTTTATAATATATATTAGATTACACTTTTAGAATGAAATAATAAAATGATGAATTCTTTTATATATGTCTTTTACAAGATTTTGAGGTGCATTGGAAACAGTAGTTTTTGATAAAATTTTATTTGTAAGTAGCTTTTTTTATAGATTTACAGTTAACTTTTGATTTTTTTATTTACAGATTCAATGCTCATTATATTATATCGCCTTTGGAAGACGATTTCTGCTGACAATTTTACAACACCACTTGAAAATTGATGATTTGATGATAAAGATAGTGGTAGCGAGGATTAAGTGGAAATTACTAATCATCCGCTTCGTCAATTTTTGACTGAAGTTAATGTCCAACGTCCAATGGTTTAATCATTGGAAGTATCTCGGGAAATTTTGGAGGATATTTTTCAGGAAGGAGAGGAGGGGCAGCCAACCACATATCAAACTACTACGTTTTAGTATATATTGCCAAATGAAACGTAAATTTTGCACTCACAACTGTACAAGTAATGTTTTTATTTTGACTTTGCGGTTATCTCATTATAAAAAAGACGTGTGGCACTCGGGGACTGCCGCAGTAAAGCTATTGCATAGCATGCCTTCAAGCCACACATCCGAGCCAGTCGGAGTGGGGAGCGTGAGGTTTTTTCGTTACGGAATTTCTCGATTCGGTCCCCACGCTCAAGGCCCGCGATAGAAGCTATGCAATATAATATATCGTTAATAATATTTATCGTTATGGCTATCGAGGTACCGACCGTACTGGGATGAGAGTACATGATATACTCATCATCCAGGATTGCTTAGAGCATTTTCACACTGAAAAAGATGTTTTCTTTGAATCGTAGTTGCTTCATTTATTTATTTTTAATCATTTTACATAATATGTTTTATATTTGCCCATTTTCATTATATTTTATAAATAAAATGGAACCAACATAACTTTGTTGTGTATCATTCATCTCTATTAATAACCCGTAGGCATATTTTCCGAGCGCCCCATTTCCGTGCGGTCCTGAAATTATAAAAAGTTAATGTATAATTTTGCCTAATATAAGCTATTTTTAGATAAAAATAACTTATTTATTAAAATTTAGTAGATAAAAGAAATTATGTTACGATTTTATGAGAAAACACAGTATATTTATTAGGCGGCGGTGATCTCTTCCAGGCAAAAGATATTCATCAGCTCAATAAAATTGAATAGTATGTTGTTAGTTATTCTTTAAATTCACAGATTGTAATGAGCATTTCCGCATGCAAGTTGTATCGTAGTTTAGATATATCATAGTTTTGACACATTAAAGTTCCAACAAAACCCTCAAATTTTTGAGCAGAGTTGAGCAAGATAATTTGAAAAATGTGCTGTGTTAAGTATTATAGAAAAGGTTAGTTCGTTGGTAATTATTATTTACATGTTGTTAGTAAAAATAAACTTTGACTAACAGTCAAAGTATATTTTAACTAATACTACTTAATACTAACTAAGTATTATACTTATGTTCAGTATTTATCTGTATTAATATTGCTTGGTAATTAATATATTTTCATGTCGTATACCTAATTATAAACATAAGTTTGATGTGTAATTAGCTGGATTTATTTTTACACACTCACAGACTTATATTTTATGTTAAAATAGTATTAATAGTGTAAATCATAATATTTTTTCACAATTAAAAATATTTCCTTTTTGCTGATGGTGTTGGCATTGAATTAAACCGCGCTGTCGTTTCGTTCACAAAAAGTGATGTTATGAGGATCATATTCGGTCCTCATATCATCAAAAATCTGTGCGAAAACAATAATCACGTGTGAGGCCCTCACGGCAGATCGGGGCGGTCTGACGCGAAGTAGGGACAGCGTTGTCACTGTATCGCTCTTGCCACGCTGTTCAACAGACTTATTCGATAGTTCAGTTTTGTGTTAAGACCGCTGTGACAACCAACCCGTGAGACAACCAAACCCGGTCTCCCCTACTATCCCGTGAGACCGAAACCTTCACTGAGAGGGTAAGTATGACGTCTCACAGCTGATCGCAAACGGCATATTTTACTATCCCGTGAGACCGAAACCCTCACTGAGAGGGAATTACGTCTCACTACTGATCACGACAGTCATATTTTATCTCGAGAATCTGAAACTTTACTCAATATGAAGACCGTTTGACAAATGATAGGGTGCATCATAATATTATTCGATCTCTTGAAGATGAACATGAGCATAAGCAATGACTAGAGTAGGGACGCGAATATTACAATTATTTGAGACAAGAACGATTAATAATTGTTTAATGAAAGATTAAGAATTGAAACTATTCGGTCTCTGGAAACGGACGAATAGCGAGAGGCCCGTCTTACTGCAGACAGATTTCGTCATAGTTTTAATGACTTAGAGGTAAACAATCTACGAATTCGGTGGTGTGGTCCGACAAAATAATATAAAAGTGGGTTTGCTTATAACCTCACAATTTATTACAGATCATCTTCTGTATAGGCGATATTAACGTAGTATGTTCTTTTTGTAATGCTTTAAAGTGGAGTAAGGAGACGGCTTTCGTTTGAAGATACACCGGAACCTTTGAAATCACTACTTTTAGAGGAACATACTGTGCAATCTAAACTGTTATTAGACAATATTCGCTCTTATAGTAGTGCGTTTCAAATGATCCTTTGGTGCTCAATAATTATCAGAAGGTCCTTTCATGCTTACTTTTAAGATACAAGGTCAAGTTTACCATTTATAATAACCATAAATAAATGATTTGATTTGATTTGATTTGATAGGATCCCATTTGCCTGAAGGCCAACCTAAGTTTGTTTAAATATATTTTGTATTCGACTACAACGAATAGTGGAATACAAGAAATCAATATCTCTCAAATTTAAAACTGAACTCATTTCACAATTTTAGAACAGGTTAATTCGTATGTATGCAGTTTTAAATCGACATTAGAAGCTTTTCCTCAAGATGGTGATATCGGCACTCAGGATCTCCCTGGACGTGTTATAACGCCCAGGCCACAGTATTACAATTTTTCCTACAGTAGAGCAACGAATATATTTTCGCATAGCAACGGAGGGGAACTCGCGGGGAGTCAAGTGACACGGGCCACGTACCACAAACATGCTTAGTTTGTGGTACCAAGCGCAAAAGAAAGTCATCGTGTTTTTAGTAAAGTTACTATGTAAACTAACGTAATTTAATACTTAGGTACATATTATATAATGGTGCGCTCAAACTATTAATCTACATTTAATTTATATTATTATTTGAAATACTAAGTAATGTAGAATTTAAATCACATTCATTCATGTTTTCTTCAGATTTTAAGATTTTCTTATCAGAGTGTTCAATTTTAATGTAGTTAAATTTTATAAGAAACAATAATTAAGAACATTCAAAAAGTGTCACGTATTTTTTTTAACGACGAATGACGAAAAACGACGTTATCGCGGACGAAGTCGCGGGCAACAGCTAGTAAGTAATAACACAATAAGGCATTTATGACGTATCTTAATTTCTCTTCTCTCTCTAACTTAATTTCTTTGACTACGGAACTAATTTTTGTTATAATATTTTTATTGACATATTCGTGTTTAACCACTATTTAAATTTTTTAATGTTTTTTATTGATGCATTCGTGTTTAACCGTGTTTGCCTAACACAGCGGTCCCCAAACTTTGTTTCGCAGCTCCGATGCGATTTCATTCAGTTGTTTTTAATCTAAATATATGGAATGTTGACTATACTCGTTTATTATACTGATTTGATAACATTTTTTAGTGTAATTGAGTATGTTTGCAGAATATTTTTTACTTGTGATGTCAGGCAAAAATCTTCTCTTGCCTGTACGTAAGTCAATTGAAAATTGCACCCATCTTCACAATTGTTGATAATTTTTTCAGCCTCAGAGTTTCAATATTTGTAGGTCACAAAAACCCACCCCTGGGGTTACAGACCACTTTGGGCATCAATGTTCTAACTTGTTTCACATGAATACGCTCGCACAACATGTCAAAAATCATATACATCGACAGTATGTGACAAACGCCTCGAGGTAGGGCTGGCACAAATAAATAGCGTCGCAGCCGCGGCCAGGGCTGCCCACGGAGGACGGCGTGATTGATCAAAGTCGTTTGTCAAGCTCGCGTCGCCGGTGCCAGCCCTGCGCAATTAGCACGTGATTCTCCACGTCTAATACCGAATTTAGTTTTAATTACCTTCGCGTAAACGTTTGCGGCTATTTCGAGGAACGTGCAAAGGTTAATAGAATTAGCAGTTTTAAAGTTGATTCGTTGAAATAAGAATTTAATAGACATCGTCAAACTGTAAAGTAAATTAAATACCTTTAAATAAATCAATGTAAATAACTATATTAGTACCTTCATTTAAGTAAACTTGTACTATAAGAATCTGAAAAAAAAAATGGTGTATCATACTATCACCCAAAATGAATTAACATTTTTTCCAATCGCAAATAAAAAAGTTAATATTAAATGTGAAATTCAATTATTTATTTAATTACACAAACAATATTATTTGCAGACATCTTTATTTTAAACGTCTAGACGAAATAAAGACATAGATACGAATGTCCTAGCAGAGTTTATTTAGTTCTGCGCTTTATAGTTTTACGCTGATGTCCTATAATAGTTTTGATAAAACTAGAAAATAAATATTTTTAGAACAAATTTACCGAAAACCTCACTAGATTCCTATTCAAAAATAGGAACTTAAAAAATATTTATTTTTAATAACCAAAAATGTGATTGTTTTAGGCTTCATGTTTGTATGTGAATGTGTTTCATTCAATCACAATATCTAAATGCAGTTTTGCATAATCATGTTGTTCAAGTATCCAAAATAGTCCGTTTTCTTATGGGAAAAGGTATACATTTTTGAGTAAAGCAATGCCATTTGGTACGAATGTTGTACTCGTCCACCTAAGCCCAAATCGCCCGGTAGCCAGTCATTACTCCCCGGAAGGAGGGAGGGAGGGGGGGTTAAAGAACAGAGCGCCCGCCACTCGGAAAAAAAATTCTAGCGGATTAATTTGGACCTTTGAGTCGAGTTTGGTGTCGTTATCAGGTAACTAGATGATGCCCGATTCATTCCCTATACCAGGTTTTTAGGGTTCCATAGCAAAATATGTCACAATCCTTAAAATAATAAACTTTTAGTAGTGAAAAAATCCAAACAAACCTGTATAGTTTTATATTTTTGTATCAAACTTGGTTTATAAAAAAATACTGTCTGAAAGGCCATTTAATGCAGATTATAAAAACATGAACATGTAAAATATATTTTATCATTTTAAATGAAAAAAAAAATATACAAAGTACAGAAACGTTCGACAGCGCAGCGTAGGGGACGGCTAATAGACCCGAAAAACTAGCAATACTAACAAAAAACAAACAGCCAAGTGCGAGTCTGACTCACTCATCGAGTGTTTCGTACTTATTTGTCCCATACCATGTTAACTGGTCTGGTAGGACCTGGATATCTGATACTCACAAACTTTCGTCTTTATAATATTAGTGTGATTTTTAATCATCTTTAAATTATAAATGAAGTCAGGTAACATTGTTAAAAATAAAGATATATAATAATAGAACGTTATAGTGTTAATAATAATGACAACCACCTCCACAATTACATAATTAGGAACCTATATTAGAGCTGGCGTTTAAAACACTTCAATCTGGAACTGCAAGATTTCACGCACCTATATCTTATTAATTCAAAGCTTTTCTTTTCCTTTTATTTCAGATGGGGAAGGAATATTCAGATTTTTTTGTAGGTCCCCAAATATAACACAGACTGTAAAACTGCCCTTAAGGTGTGTTGTTTAAGGGCAGCTTCTGTGGGAGGCAAATTTTCTATTTGCATGGCCTTTTATGTTTAAAATTGTTTGCGACCCTCATTTACTGTCACAGCGGGGTATGATCTGAAAAAACAAACATGTACTTATAATACTTATAAAAATATAAGTTCTGGTTAAGAGTATCTTTATAATATCGTGACCGTCCTTACCTATCATGCATTGTAATCACAAACTTTTCAATTTCAGTGTCTGCATATTTGCCACTGTTAAGTGCTTCATACCCTCGTGTGGCTTTAGGATATGCCTTCCATGCCTCAAATTTTATTTTATTTTTATTTTATTTTATTTTATTTGCAACACAAACACATATAACAATAATATAGGTACAATACTTATTTGACTTTATAAACCTTAATGACTAATTGTTATTGCAATAACATGTGTTGACTACTAGACTATAAATAATTACAATCGCTTACACATAAACAAAGAGTAATCAATATACTAATTACATTAATACAGATAATAGGTAATTTAAAAAGGGAAATGGTATAAATACTACTAGAGACAAATTTCTAATCTATTGAAGGACCTGCGACAGTATAGTAAGGTTATCAAATAGGCATTTCCGAAATCTAATAGGTTTACTCGCGATAATGTCAAGATCTGGAATTATCTCGCACAACTTATTGTAATTTGTGCAGATTCTGTTTAGAGTGCTATAATATGCTCTTTGGGTGCGGTGGATTGGTAACGTGAAAGTTCGATTATTTCGATTACTTCTAAGTGGTATATGAAAGGATATTTGGGAAAGAGCTGCAGTGGACAGTTGACCACATATAATTTTATTTAGAAATATTAATTCTAATATTTTTCGACGATCTGACAGTTTTACTTGTTTAAAATAAGATAATCTTTCCTCATAAGTATGAAGCGTTTTGTTTAGATGAAACCGATATGTAAGTATTCTCATAAATTTGATTTGGATTTTTTCTATATTTTTTATATGAATCAAATAAAAGGGGGACCAAATCATACTTGCATATTCCAATTTGCTACGAATGAGAGAGTTAAAAAGACAAATATAAGATTTAGGATTCCGGAAACCTTTACATGAACGTAAAATAAACCCTAGCAATCTGTTACATGATTTATAAATATGTGTATAATGGTCCAAAAATGAGAGTTTGCTATCAAGGATAATTCCTAAATCACGTACGTTTGACTTCCATATCAGATTTTTAGCATTTATAGAATAATTATATTTTATTTTTACTGCCGTACTACCAAATTCCATAACATAGCATTTATCTACATTAAGAAACATAGCATTTGTATCACACCAATCTTTTAATTTATTCAAATCATTTTGTAGTTCAATGCAGTCATTTATAGTGAAAATTTTTCTAAATATTTTTAAATCATCAGCATAAAGTAAACAATTTGATGAGAAATTATTGCACAAATCATTTATAAAAATCACAAATAATAAAGGGCCCAGATTTGAGCCCTGAGGAACACCTGATAATACAGGAATAGGACGAGAATAACTTCCAAGTATTCTGACTATCTGAGATCTATTTAATATATATGAAGAGAGCCAACGCAGCAAATTACCGCGGATTCCCTCGCAGAATAGTTTACCAAGTAGTCGCCTATGATTAACCTTATCGAAGGCTTTCCTAAAGTCTGTATATATAGAGTGGACTTGTATTTGACTATTCAACGCCCCATGAATAAAATTTGTATATTCTAAAAGATTCGTCGTTGTAGATTTTTGTTTCACGAAGCCGTGTTGTTTCGTGCTAATAGCTGGTTTGATAAAAAAGAATATATGATCATACACTAAAGCCTCTAATATTTTTGAAAAACATGAAAGAATGCTAATTGGTCTATAATTTTCACAGTTAGTTACATCACCATCCTTATGCACAGGTACTACGTGAGCAGTTTTCCAGATAGTCGGAAATTTACCTTGATTTATTGAGAGGTTATAAATGATGTGAAGAGGTTCAACAAGACATTGCATGCACTCCTTTATAAATAAAGGGGATATACGGTCAGGACCTGGACCCTTATTAATATCGACATTTTTAAGATGTTGTTTTATGCTTAGTTTATCTATTTGAATATTGTGCAATGTAAAATTAGAACTATCGACACTATCAACTTCTGGTATGTGATTACCTGATGAGTCTTTTTCCCAGACAGATGAAAAGAACTCTGCGAACATATTGCTTATTTCAATATCTGTAAGTGCTGAACGATCACCCAGAGTAAGCGTGGGAGGAACGGACGAAGCGCGTTTTTTGTTTTTAATGTAAGACCAAAAAAGTTTTGTAGATTGGGGTAAAGATTCTTCTATTGATTTTTTATAGTTACGTTCACACGCTCTGATAAGGCGTTTTGCTCGCTTGCGTAAGAGGGAAAAGGTATCATAGTCCCGGGGATTACCGAATATTCTAAATTTTGTGTGATATTTTTCTTTTTCTCTCAGACATTTCTTAAGGGCGTTACTGAACCAAACAGGAGTTTGTGCATTTCCGTGAACATTGCATCTTTTATAAGGTGTATTATTTTTAATTACAATGTAAAGTAGCTCATAAAATTTATTAACATATTCGTCTACATCGATAAAGCCTTTAAATTCATTATTCCAATTTATATTATTCAAAGATTTCTTGCATTCTGTATAATTACACTTTCTAAAATTAAAAGAATCAGATATCTTGTAATTAGACTTACGTTTTTTAGGTGTAGAAATATATACCTTAAAAGGAGGATGATGTCTATCTTCGTTTATTAAAGGATCTACATTTTCTGTTTTTAATCCCACAATATTCGTAAGGAAAAGGTCAAGTACTCTATTATTTACGTTAACTATTTTGTTTAATTGATGCAAGCTGCCTATAGACATTATATCAACAAGAGCCTTAGCCTTATGAGATAGAGATCCTTGCATAAAATTTAAATCGTGACTCCAGTCTATTTCTGGAATATTAAAATCACCAATAATTATGACCTGCTTATCATTTTCAGTGAGTACGTGTGTACATGTCTCAAAATAGTGTTCATAGATTTGCTTAGGTACATCAGGTGGAAGATAAGCTAAACCAATAATGATTTCAGTAACATTACCTATTCTAAGAGATAGCCAAATATCTTCTGCAGAGCTCTCCCAGGTCTGGTGACGTATAGCGGGTATATCTTTTTTAACCGCTATTAAAACCCCACCGCCGTCCACCTTTCTACATTGTGACGTATAACGATCTCTACGGAAGACGGTATACCTATTGTCAAACAACTCACTATCGCAAATACCTTCATTTAGATTTGTTTCACAAAAGCATATAACATCATAGTTCTCTATTAAAATTTGAGAGAAAATCTCGTTAGTTTTACTTCTTATTCTATTTACGTTTTGATAGTATATTAAAAGATCCATTAGTAATTTAAATAGTTAAAACAATACTTAAATACCGATCAGAGTAACATTAAAAAAAAGAAATATACTTAACTATACAATTAATTACGCAATTTATCAAGTGATTGTGTATTTTTAACATAAATGACACCTGAGTTATCATTCTTTCGTAAATATATCTTAGAATATTTAACCCAAGCATATTTGAATCCACATTCTTTTTTAAACGCACGAGTTTCTGCATATAACAACTTCTGTTCTGGAGACAAATGCTCGTTTACATAGACTCTTGAGGATTCGCCTACGATGCCAAGTAGTGAAGAACATAATAAGTCTTGGGGATGTGTATTATTATATCTTTTAACAGCAGATATAAGATTGTCTCTATAGCGCGGTGAAGGTAGAGTAACTATGATATTGCGAGGTCTTGTAGACTTGCTATCCATTTTTGCAACGCGGCGGCAAGAAACAATGTCAGAATCATTTATAGATACGGATACTGTTTGACACAATTTTGTAAAAATTTTTACTAAATTTTCATTTTTGCGCTCCGGAACTGATTGAATTTCGATATTTTGACTGCGTGTTAGTTTATCAGAATCATTTATTTTCTTTTTGAGAAAAGCTACTTCACTTTGCATTTCGATGACACCCAATTCTAGGGTATGAATAGACTTATTTATGTTCTTTATAGATGTCTTAAGCTCCAATTGTTCATTTTGCAGTAAATCTGTAGTTGCAGTAAAATCTTGTTTTAAACGTTCGATCTCTCCAAATATTTCCTTTCTCAAAACATCCTGTAAGCTTTCGCGTAATTCCCGTATTTTAATATCCAATGTATTATTTAAAATTTCTTGAATGCGGTTGAAAGACATAGCTTCAGTATTAATAGGACTTTGGAATTCATCACTTATTTGTATATTTTTATTCGGTGGAGAAACAGAGCATGCCGCATCTGACTGTCCAGACATGCAAGGCGAACACAACCATTTCGATCTAGGCTGATCTTGCCCAATTTTTACGCAATCTGCATGATATTGATGACTGCAAGAACTGCATTTTATTCTTTTTTGAGTAACGAGTATGCTTATTTTACATTTAGAGCATAATACCATCTTGGCGTGAATGTTAAAATTCGGGGAAGAAAAAAAAAAAAATAAAAAATCTGAATGTTCTACGATGATTTGAACCAGCGTTGACGTTCTTTAAGTACGGGACTCAATCCATACAGCTACAGGCGCTTATACGTCTTACGTTGAAATTTATGTTCTAATTGTTCGAATAAGTCTTTGACAAAACCAGATCATAGCAATTAGCAATGATGTAATAATATTTTCGTTTTACCCTCGAGTTTGTGTTGTTTACCGTTAAGATTTCTTTGTTAGTAATATCAATTATGATATTACTAACAAAGAAATCTTAACGGTAAGACGCAAATAAATGCAGTTTATTTGCGTCTTGCATTAAATAGATTAAATATGAGTTTGTGTAACATCTGGTAAAAGAATGGAATAAGGGCAAAACGTGTGTTCTTTGTGGACCTGATACAAGAAAACCATTTCTTGAGTATTATTTGTCAAGAAATTAATTTGGTTACTAAACTGAAACTCTAACATTTATTTATTTAATTAGTCTTCTTATAAAAGCAATTTTGAATCGTCATAACATTTTTTTAACATTTATCACGGATTCGGAAAGCAGTATGTATGGAGAAGAACCGGAAAAAAGAAACTCCTTATTTGATCTTTTAAAATCGTGTCAATATTAAGGTACAATTTAATTTTACATAGTAATATGTAACTACTAATAAGTCCAATATTTAAACATGAAGCTAGCATTGTTACATGCCAGGTATTGATGATTTCGTCCTGTGCCGATGTGTACCCATAGTTCTTTTACACCTTAGCTTTGGAAAACTCGATATAGTAATAGTAGCCAAAATATTGTTAAGAACAGTCGACATATATAGCTAGTACAGAATATCATGTGTTCCAAAGCTAGAAGGTCTAAAATAACTATGGGTATACATGCATCTGAGGCATGGAAGGCATATACGAATGTCAGACGAAATATGCAGACAGTGAAATTGAAAATTTTGTGATAGGTAAGGACGGTCACGATATTTTAAAAATACTCTTATCCAGAACTTATATTTTATAAGTATTATAAGTACTTGTTTGTTTTTCAGATCATACCCCGCTGTGACAGTAAATGAGGGTCGCAAACATTTTTAAACATAAAAGGACATGCAAATAGAAAATTTGCCTCCTACAGAACCTGCCCTTAATCAACACACTTTAAGGGCAGTTTTACAGGCTGTGTATGTTTGGGGGCCTACAAAAAAATCTGAATATTCCTTCCCCATCTGATATAAAAAGAAAAGAGAAGCTTTGAATTAATAAGATATCGGTGCGTGAAATCTTGCAGTTCCAGATTGAAGTGTTTTAAACGCCAGCTCAAATGTACCGAATTATGCAATTGTGGAGGTGGTTGTCATTATTATTACAACTATAACGTCCTATTATTATATATCTTTATTTTTAACAATGTTACCTATCTTCATTTATAATTTAAAGATGATTAAAAATCACACTAATATTATAAAGACGAAAGTTTGTGAGTATCAGATATCCAGGTCCTACCAGACCAATTAACATGATATGGGAAAAATAAGTACGAAACACTCGATGAGTAAGTCAGACTCGCACTTAGCTGTTTTTTTTTGTTAGTATTGCTTGTTTTTCGGGTCTCTTAGCCGTCCCCTACGCTGCGCTGTCGAACGTTTCTGTACTTTGTATATTTTTTTTTACATTTAAAATGGTAAAATATATGTTACATGTTCATGTTTTTATAATCTGCATTAAATGGCCTTTCAGACAGTATTTTTTTATAAACTAAGTTTGATACAAAAATATAAAACTATACAGGTTTGTTTGGATTTTTTCACTACTAAAAGTTTATTATTTTAAGGATTGTGACATATTTTGCTATGGAACCCTAAAAACCTGGTATGGGGAATGAATCGGGCATCATCTAGTTACCTGATAACGACACCAAACTCGACTCAAAGGTCCAAATTAATCCGCCAGAATTTTTTTTCTGAGCGTCGGGCGCTCTGTTCTTTAACCCCCCCTCCCTCCCTCCTGCCGGGGAGTAATGACTGGCTACCGGGCGATTTGGGCTTAGGTGGACGAGTACAACATTCGTACCAAATGGCATTGCTTTACTCAAAAATGTATACCTTTCCATACAAGCATGCCCATAAGAAAACGGACTAAAATATAAATTGGCGACTGTGTTAAATAGGTAACTGTTGGTATTGTTTGGTTTTTGAACAATAAACTACTTTGCAAAAAAAATATGTTTGTAAGTTATTGAATTCAAAAGGTAATCACTGAATGAAATTAAAAAAAAAAACGATCTCTATCAATTTTTCTCAATATACTCACATAATTTTTATCATAGTCTCAAAAACCACTTTAAGAAAACTGACAGTTAATTGGTATGAATTTATCGTACAATTCTAATGTAATCATGTTTCGATCGCAATACTTTAACGATAACGTTTGTAAAAAAAAAATATTGCAAGGGAGATGTAGAGACATAACATCGAATCAAAATGCACAATCACGCACATTACGACCAGTTCATAGCGTTTTTTTTTTCAATACACTTAAATTCAAAGTTAGACGAGGGAATGTGTGGAGCGGTTTTTGCATTATTTTTTAAGGAATAATAAATTATATCGATGAACTGTAATAAAGTACAAATATACTAGTACATTTTAAAGACTGTAAATATAATATTTCGAATAGAATGCTACAGACAAATAATACTTTTGTTTACTTAAAGTTTAGATCATTAAAATACGTTTATAATATTTCTAGTATTTATTAGGTAAAAACAGTGGAACACACAAATGTTCATCAAATGTTTCTGGAATTTTAGCTAAATTATGTCTTGGAATGAATGTAACCTTAAATAAAGATTATTAGAGGTTATGAGCCCAGATATTTTAGTTGAAAATGACGACGA
>CAJQZM010032065.1:0-15351 GCA_907164665.1 Colias nastes | reverse complement strand
GGTAGTGACAGTCGTCATATTTTCGAAAATATAGGGAATAGCAGAGGTCATGCAAGGGGAAAGAGGAGCGGCTTGCTCGTCTCAACCTGTTTCACAGGGTTGCATCATTTTCCGCGCAGTGAGTACGTGAGCAGAAGCCCATTTTGATTTTAACCGCCAAAAAGTAAGTTTTTTCGTTCATTTTCATTTCCAAATTACTGTAATATCTATGCTGATAGGGTATTGAGTGTTATTCATCGATATAAGTCACATATTAGCAGTTTAATATCAATAATTACATTTATTGTAGGTTATTTTGTCTTGGCATGGTGATTGTATTTTTATAAAAACAGTCTCTGGTTACGGTTGTGACACTTTAACCGGGTACAGTTGTGACATAAGTAAAATCTGTTGTTTTTGTTTTAGATGCCTAGAAATCGCATCAGAAAAACTCAAAGAGTGTACCGTGTACCGAGTCGCAGTACGAAGATGCGTATGATGAAGTAAAACGCAGGACTTCTTTGCGCAGTGCTGCAGATTATTACTTATTTTGATAGACTTTCGCATAGCTCTACTACTTTACTATGAGAATATTTTTGTTTTTTTTTTGTTTGAAAGATACCATGAGAATATTTTTATTTTTTATTTGAAAGATGAGCACTTTTATCACGTTTGGAGTTTTGTTTCAAAGTAAAGTAGAGTTCCTAAAAACATAAGTTTTTTTGTGATTATGAATGTGATTGACATTTCTTTGATAAGTATTGTAATTTTTACTAATTTTTTAATGAAGACTATTATAGAAAGTCAGTATCTATTAATGGAGACTGATAATATATCTAAAGATACTATAGTGCCTTGAAAGTTGTGAAAGATTAAACTGTTACCAGATTTTATCACTTTTGTAAGGAAAGTATTTTTTGTTAAATGAGTCATATTATAAAAAATAAATATTTCTTGTAATGTAAGTAATAAGTAAAGTCATGAAAAAGTATTTCGTGATCATTTAGAGCATTTCTATCCTCATTTCACATAATTTTCATGCTGTCACTATTGACCCCCAGTACTGTCACAACCGCCCCTGGGATGTGGTCGATTGTGACAATCTTCCTTTGTTTAAATAAATATTTTTCATAATTTAACTATTTGATTTAGGCCTAAAGTTTTAACATTAAGTCGTTAACCAATGAATAAACTACATTATAACACAGTTTTTGTTCATATTATTATCATAATTTAAAAAATATAGGCGGACAAACTAAAATTGTCACTACTGTACCCAGTCTACCCTACAAAGGGACATAGGGACATAGGGAAATAGGGACATAGGGACAGGGAAAGCGACTTTGTTTTATACTATGTAGTGATGTAACTATGTAGTAAAAAACTCATTAAAACGAAACTTTTATTCTTACATACCTAACTAAATATTCATTAAATAACTCTGTGACAATAATTAGGCTTAGTAAAAATAGCAATAAAAGTATGTGTTAGGAGTTTTTTAAACTATAAATAACACGCGATAAAATTGAAAACAAACCTGTCTAAGAGATATACGGCTCTCTAAAACTTTACATGTATCTCAACTTTACGACTAAAAACTCGTAAATTGCCTACTTAATCCAATTTGACTTAATCTTCTGCTTTTATAAATATAATCCACTGCTAATGCATTATTTTCTTTTAATTGAGTCGTCTGAACAAATAAATAAAAAATAAATATGATTTATTTAGCCAACCGGAAAGATTAAACTACTAGGTATACTGGTTCTTTATAATTATTATTTATTTGATGTTATTTATTATAGTTAAGCTTGTGATTAAAAGCTTTAGACCTGTTTGTGTTATGCTTATAATATTAATCTATACTAATATTATAAAGAGGAAAGGTTTGTATGTATATATGTATGTATGTATGTATGGTTTTCACGCATAAACTACTAGACCGATTTTGATGAAATTTGGCACAGATAATCTTTAGACCCTGAGAAAGAATATAGGCTACCTTTTATTGCGAAATATGTACCACGGGCGAAGCCGGGGCGGACCGCTAGTAAATAAATATAAAGAGATTATAATAAATTAGGATGATATTAGTCACTTTTATGAAGACATAATTGTGTGTCCTATAATGAGTACACAATATGATGATGCGATAAGTAGCACTGTTACTGTTTTAATTTGTTTCTCGATAAGTAATTTTTTTTTTTTCATAAGTTAGTATTTCAGAATCGCCGCAGCCGCGAGCAAAAAAAATGGGATATAATCTAATATATTACATCTTATTTACATCACTCGTATAATCTAGACATTATTTCACACATTCAAAACATGAAAACACATCTAAGTATGTATTTAAGATGCTATTTATCTAAAAACAATTATTTTGCCACTTTCACAACAAAAAAATAACCTTAAAATATTGTCGTTTCGCCAAAAAAGAAGCAATAAAAATTAGCATAATTTGTCATCCGTCAGTTAATATGAGTCTGTCAACAGATTTAAGAACAATGACTTTTTATTGTTTGGAAGTCGTTTCTCTTTGTTTGCAAAATGCTTTGATGATAATTTTTTGTCTGTCACCTTTGAAATTTGTAAATGAGATGCATTTAAACTGTGACATCTGGTATTTATATATTGATTGTGTTTATTGCATTTATTTGGTAATTCCAAGATACAATTTAGTTTAATTGTAGCAAGGAGTTTTATTTTAATTAATACTTATTGCATAGAAACATTATATGAGTAAGTATTGTTTAAATTTAAATTCAATTCCTATCATTAAATCTCCTATGAATTTTTATTCAATTAGTTTTAACATTTTAGTTTAAAAAAATATCAGTTTAATTTTCATTTTTCTTATGAAATCAATATTCATATGTATTTGCTTTGAACAGAATCTACATTCCAATAACCCTCATTTTCAATTCCTGATTTTATCGCGTAACGTAAGAGCATACAGAAATCATCAAATGAAAACTACTCTCATTTAAACGTAGTTTAAACTGCAATTTAATATTCATTAAATTCGAAGTTTTAACATATCTAACCGAAACTCTATTCAAATAAGTTTCCCAGTATCTCGCTCAACGTTGGGCCATGTCGTAAAGATTTTACTGTCATTAGTGTTGAGTCAAACTTTATTGGTGTCCACAGTCGCTTCCCGCGTTTTATGGTCGATAGTTAATGGCCGTAAAGTGGGCCTATTTGTTTAGGGAAATGCCCCCTTTTTCTTTGATGACTTCTGGTATAGTGGAGATGGTATTTTTTAAGAAATGGTTCTGCTTTTGAAAGTAATGTTAGTGTTTGAAACGTTTTATTAATTGATACAGGTCTGCAAATTATTTTATACGACATAGTTTTGGATATTGCTGGACTAGTTACATTGAGGCTTTTTTTATTTACAATAATTATGTAGTTTGTTATCCTTCATGGATTGAAGTTTACCATTAAATTAAAATATTGTTCCAATATCTCACATAGCTTAGTTTATATGTCAAGTAAAATATAATTCCATTGAAATATTATCAAAAACAAACGGTTTCACGTTTCCCACATAAACTTATATCGTCCGTATGTCCATTCATAGCACCAACCCCTCGAACCGAACCGTGTTAAATAAAATTTATGTCGATGGTTATGACCGTTCTATTAATAGAATCAATTACACGGATAATATTTATTCTAACGCCTTCAGCTTTCACATGCTACATTGCTCTGAGGGTGATGTTTATAAATTATAATCTCGTATGAGTGTGGGTTGAAAGTTTTGCTAGTTATTGCTTACGTTGATTGGTTGGAACTAGGTGTTGCATGGCTTTGGCAATTGTTTTTTTTTTAATTCCATAAGAATAAATGGGTGTTGTATTTATGTCTCAGTGTGTTTGAGGTATCTATGGAACAGAATGCGTTTAGAAGAAAGATAAATTTAAATTCTGTGTGGGTTTTTAGAAAAGTTTGCAAAAAAATCAACACATTTAGTTTCAATATGATTTTTTCATTACGTATCTACGGTCTGTTTTTTATCTGATTTTATTTTATTTATTTAAATTATTTCCTGTGTAATTTGAAAAGACTATTGATGATATTCGATGCTGAATCTGAAGTGTACGTGGCACGTGCTCAAACATTCCGATATTATTTTGTGATCTTGACAAATGTAATGAATGTACAACTGAATACTAATTTTATCCAAAACTATTAGCAAATGTCTTGATTTTATTCCGACATTTGTAATTAATGTTGCTAAAGTGCATTCTTTGCGTAATAAGTGATTTAGAAGAAGAACGTTAAGCAATTAGCCATCTTTTGATCTTAATTTTAACCCACTTTATGATTGGTATCAATTGTAAACATTAAACTTTAATTAGCAGTTTCGAGTTAGATGTGTGAGTTTGTTTGGTATTGCTATTTTTGGTGATTTTACTGAAGAAATTAAATCGTATTGAATGACATTTTGATAAAAATAGTGCTCATATAAAACAGTACTCATAAATCAAGTTTTATATATTTCTTATGATATCCACCAATGGAAATCGGAATATTCGTGTCCAGCATATCTGTATCTAATCTTTTACGCTCATAAATAATTTAAGATTAATTTTAAGCCGTTTATATTTACGTAATAAGTAATTACCTTTGGTATGTTAATAACCTACTCCAACTATCCGAACTCCAGCATCGCATTAATATCTGTCGAGCCGGCCTCTCAATCCTCTATCAATTTCCACTCAATATAATATGTGACAGCTGATCGCACTAAACGTACCATTTTAATTAAAACTTATGACGCATCACCATCACCCTATTAATAGCCTTATGGGACCTCTAAACAATGGGCAACGTTGGCCCAACAAATGATCGTCGATGTTTGCCGCTGTTATGGCGATTATGAAAAAATGACGACCGATCATAGACATTTAGGCCCTCCACACTATCATGATTGCCTCTACTCGCCCAACGCTGAACATTGTGAAAAGGGTCCAGTAGATGTTTATTCGTAATCGCCGTAATTGCGGCAAACATCGACAATCAATTGATGTGCCAACGCTGCCCATTGTGAAGGCCCATTACAAAAATATGGAACGCTTAAATACGATGATTTGTTGTTCCCTCCCCTATAAATTGATGACCAACGTAAGTAGGACTTCGGCTGTTTCATGGTTTCTTTATGAGCTGTTACATGCAGAGGTCTTGTTAACTGGTCGATGATAATCCTAACAATGCGTTTGTACGTATGAATGGATACCGAACTTTGTCCTTTTTCGGGTTCTGTAGCGATACGTTAAAACAGGAAAGGATTCCTGAGACTTCGCTATCTTTCCGATAATTTGTCATCAGGCTGTATGTCATGAACCGTGATAGTTAGATCGTTTTCATCTATTGCGTCTGTAACAACAAATAAAATAAAATCAATATTAAGCAACGCTTGACGCGGTCATAAATTGGATAAGTGACGATTTTTTTGCAGTTGCTCTTTAGTTAATTTGTACGGAACCCTTAGTGTCGCGAGTCCGACTCGCACTTAACCGATTTTTATTTTTACGGTGTCATTGCTACGGGATTAGCGGCTCAAGGACGAAAAGGATGTTTTTTGTATTTTTCGGATGACAGGATACCTCACAATTAACACATTGAATCGTTTGTAGTATTTTTTACTACGTATCACTAAATCTGTGAGGAATTTTTTAATTTATAAGGATGTTCGATTTTTTACAATTGCTATGGTGTGAATGTGTTTTAGAATGGTTTTAAAATGTAATATATAGTAATACTTTTTTTAGATTATTTTAAAATGATTGATCGACATCATCGATCGAGAAAATTATAATTTTTTTAACTAGTGTCTATAAAAAAATGCACAACCAATATTTTTATTAAATATTCCTACGGTTTCATGAACCGTGCGTAATCACAAAATTCAATAGTCATCCTGCATTAATTCAAAGCTATGCAAAATTTGTTTTTTAAACACACTATAAAACAAATAAACGGATGCAATGATAAATAACAATAGGTACTTAATTTAACTGCGTTTTAATGGTCACTTCACATGTGTTAACGTCAAACGATTTGCTTCGAGTACGTTTAATATATCCTAACTAATATTATACCTCCATGTGAATGTGTGTTTGTCTTTCACGTCGCAACGGAGCGATTTTATGCTATGATGTTTGTGTCTAGAGATAGTAGAAGTGAATGTACGTGAAGAGATTGATATACATATATGTTACTTTTTAGCGTATTTTCTTTATAGGTTTTACTTTTACCCCGCAACTGAGCAATAGTACGGAGGCTAGAAAATTACAATATAGGTACTTAGGCTACGTTTTATCGCGATAAAACATGTCATAATCATGGTAATTTTCTCTGACCACCCGGGCAAAGCCGCGGAACCAGCTTGTTTATAAATGCATTGATTTATTATTGGTGTTGAGGTTTCATTGGCCACAATTGGTTTTGATTTGAATTTGAAAGCTCACATTTGATTTTGAAAGCTCTTAATGTGCTTGTAATTGCTATGCAGTTAAGAGTCCTTATCGATTTTAGAGTGATTTTTACTTGTTTCTGTAATTCTTTAGAAGCTCGTTTAATAAAACTAAATTAGTAACAATGTGTGATGATATCTTAAATTAAAGATTCATTCAATATCTAAAATACGTTCGAGACAATTTATTGATATTCATTGTCCAGTTTGTTTAATAGCCAATAACCTAAGGCGTGTTTCAATTTTTTCCATGCGGGACGTTCGTGTCTTTGTATTTTACACGGAATTTAATAGAAGAAGTTTTCTTATAAAATATACTACAGTAAAGACACTGAGACATCCTAAAATATGTTCGAGGCAATTTATGTACTTTTATTTTTTTTTTTTTTTTTTTTTTAAACCATTTATTGAACAGAAGAACAAAACATGAAAATATACAGTAAAGCATCACATAAATCAGTACGATTTGATCGTGATGCATATTCATTCAAACGTCAATTATATAATATGTATAAACACTGTTTCATTACTTTTATAACAATTAAATTAGTTACAAAAAACACATTAAGATGGCAAGTGATACATGACAGAAAATAAATATGACATACAAGAGGGTACTATCAGAAAAAATAATTTACTATCACCTACTGTACTGGCCGATTTTTTATAAGCGTGATATATAGTGTGATTTTAATTTGCGGTTTACATTATTATAGTTTATTTGATTTTTAATATTATTGTCTAATTTATTTATTAAACGGGGAATTATGTATGAACATGTTCTTTCGCCATAGCGGTTTTTTGCTCCAGTAATAAGTAATTTATTTTGTGTTACTTTTCGTGTGCCAAGATTGTGAGATGTTACATTTTTAGTTAATTCTGTATTAAAAAATTGTTCTTATAAGAGGTTATTGAAAATTTCAAAGAACATCTAAGTTAAAATAGCCTTACTTTGATGAAATTTTATGCGTATATGGCGTCGAATTTCTAGTTCTTACAACAGAGTTAAAAAAAAATAAAAAATACACACTAAATGATAGGTTAATGCTTAAAAATTTGCAATAAAAAAAATACATATTATATGTTTTATGAAAGAAATGGAATAATTTAAAGTTCTCTAGAATTTTCGATTATATACGGGAGTGCAAACGTTGTTACGGCAGATCTATATAATCGAATATTCTAGAGAATTTTAAATTATACCATTACTTTCATATAACATAGTAGTTAGTTTTTTTAAACGAGCTCCTAAAGAATTAAAGAAACAAGTCAAAATCACTCTTAAAATCGATACGGCCTCTTAACGCACTCTGATTTGTTTTTGCATCTCAATTATATTTATTGACTTGTATGTATGACAAAACGTAAATGTGTAGACTTAAAAATGTATGAACTTAGAAGCCATTATGTTATCAATTAGGTTTTTTGTTACACAAAATATTGTATTGTGTACGTAATATACGAGCTCTCACAACTTTGACTACGAAACTATCGACATGATTGAAACAAAAACACTACAGAGTGAGCCAAAGAAATAAATAGATCTAAGCTTTAAAAGCATAACCCTTCTACGTAAACTAATAAGTATTACAACTAAACCACACATACAAACACAACCCTTTACAAAAAATACAAAATATAATAATATTAACTAAATAAATGGACCATTGCTAATAATAGCACAGCGCATGAACGACAATTTAAATTGGGCTAGACGCATGCCACTCTGCGGCTCGATGTATTTGTGTCAAATGAACATCTTGTCTGTCTGTATTCATTTGCAATACTATTATGGGCTCTCTACACAATGGGCAGCGTTGGGCAAGTATAGATAATCACGGTAGCACAGTATTACAATATTATTTCCTACAGTAAGGAAACGCCTTTGATGTCGCGCGATGCCGCCACCAGCGTAGGTACTTACGCTGCCACACGAAAATATGCTAGGGTTGCAACAAATGGGAAATAAAACAATTGTGATTATTAATATTATGATGAAATCATTTATTCATATGTACATTCAAAATAATTGCGATTATTAAATCTGATGTAATTATTTGTTCATAAATATATAATTACATATATTGCACTGCTAAATATTTACGTGGACACTATTTTTGGATGTTCTTAATTGTATATTATAACATTTAACTAAGTAATGCATTCACATTGGGATGTACAATCTGATAAGACAAGAATGAGAACAACATATACACAGCTTTGATTAAAATTCTATAGATACAAATACAATCTATCTAAAATATCTAAATAACTTCTGTGATTTCGATGTAGATTTACATCAATACACAGAACAGTTTGTGCGCGCCATTAGAGAATATGTAAGTATAATAAAATTATTACACTATAAATACGAATGCGTCGTCCTTTCGCGCTAGGTAATGCAAACTAAGCGTGATTGCATTACGCGGCCCGCGTCGCCCGACCCCCCGCCAGTTCCCCTCCGTTTCTCTGTGCAAGTACATTCGTCGCCATACTGTAGGAAATATTGTAATACTGTGACGGTAGTATAGACGCCTAAATGTCTATGATCGGCCGTCATTTAAGATAACTTTAAATAGGTAATCGCCGTAATGGCGCAAACATTGACGATCATTTTTTTGGGCCAATGTTAACCATGGTGTAGAGGGCCCGTTACACTAGTAATGTTATGGCAAATAAGTATGTATAGTGTAACTAAGGTATTACGGGAAGCCATAGGATAAAGGAAGAAGTAAGTTTGAAGGATTTCCTTCAGAATAATTTGAGGTGGATTATATTCCAAAATATGTAAAGATTAATACACACACAATCTATATACATATTGTAAAAGTACTAATAAGTATAAAAGAAAGCAATTAGATGTGGACTATATTAAAATCATTAATAAAAAATGTTGTGTGGTTTTATGAAACCACGGTAAAAGTGAAACTTAGGCACAAAATTATCGTATTTGTACGATAATTATCGTACGGTTCGACCGTCACGCGACATGCGCTACACAGACCAAAAAGTTTGAGACGATGTAATAAAAGTTTCACTTTAATAAAACGAAATTTTGTTTCTTATCCTACATGAACAATGCTTGTATAAATATTTTATTTTACAGCTTGAATCGTAAATTAGTAAATTTGTAAATCTGAAACTCCCACACAACGAACAGATAAATAAAAATATATAATATAATATGTACTACATATGCTAATATAATAACAATAGCATCCACATAGAAAATAGCCTGTGTTATAATCTGCAAAGAATAACAGCTGTTATGTTTTAAGTAGTAGGTAGTAGGATTTACTTAGAAAAATAATGTCAAGATGTCATACTTTAGTCTGAAACAGGCGTTCTCGGGCATTCTAGTGTCCTTTCCTATTAAGGCTTCTCTTTGTACAAGAACTGGGGCAAGATGCTAAAGCATAGTTTTTAATTTTTAGACAATGCAGTACGTTAGTACTCCTATAGAAACAGCATTTTTATATCTCTTGGGCTCTGTTATAAGGTTCAGAAAACTTCGTCCAAGTTCATCAATATTTTTCGTAAAATTTTCTCATTGGTGATGAAAAAGCTTTTAAACTTATGTCTAGTTTTAAACGAAATTAGTCCATGTTCTTCAAAACACTGCTTGCAAACAGACGTTTTACCGATTAGGTAAATGTAGTGGGTCAAAATAGAATCTTTTATACAAACAAAGAACGAAGGTTGCCTGGCAGAGATGGCTTTGATCCATAAGGCCGCCATTTGTACAAGGTTTTGCTGTACTTTTATTTAATAAGACTTTTGTACAATAAAGAATAAATAAATAAATAAATAAAATAAACATACAGGTGAAGCTAATAAAAGCGTGTTAATAATGATCAATGTCTCGTCATTAACAAACACAATATCAGTAAGTTCACAAGGAAATAAGTACCGTTCTCTCGTCAGAATTTGCAAATATTAGCTCAAGGAACATGGGATGTCGCGATTCTGTTATCATTGTATCAATATTTAACATTACTGTATTGTTTGTTGATCAATCGTGTTTTAAACAGATCTTATCTTTGAGATTGGAGTGACGCAAAAAATTAAGATTAGGTTGTTTAAAGTACTCTTAACTTGTTCCGTTGATACAATTATTTTAGCAAATGCTAGTTAAACGTAGGTACCTGCTTATTTTCTTAGAAACTGTAGACTGTTATCATTTTACTGTTTTTGGGGTATTGTTGTCTGTAAAATTTACTACTGTTGATAATTATTTGATCTTTCCTTCATCATTCGACGAAATTACCCATAACAAAGACATGGTGAGAAATCATAATTTTTTAAATTGAATACTCCAGTTGATAAAATATATAATCAAATTACGCAAATACAATATTTTCCAACTATTTGAATGACAGACGTTCATATGTTGGTAGTCTTCAGTAAACAAGCGTGTAACAATTGTTTGCGATGTCAATTTAATGTAAAACAGTTCAAGATTATATAAATATTATTCTATTTACTGTAGAAAATACCTAGTTATTAATAATAACATATATATGCGTAGGAAACTAATTGGCTACAAGGTTTCAGTTTAATGATAAAGAAAAATAACTGTAACTGATGGTACTATATCGTGATATTATTAAATTACATTTTATGTTTACATACTAAATTATTTATTCAAACGAAAGGCATGTACCTATTTAATTTTAAGCATTCTATGTCATTAAGGTATTTCTAACTGATATAACGATCCCTTAATCTCCATATCATTATTGGCGGATATATTTTAATAATTATGGGGTAATAAACAACGTAACAGACATACAGAAGAATCGCGAGTTTCATTACTTTCCGATGGACTTTTCTACTGAATTTCGCAAATAAACCCGTCTAAGCTTTCAAATAATAACATTTAAAATGTAGGTACGACTACAATTTCGTAATACCAAATAAGGTTTCGAATTAATTGCAACTCGTTGAAAGGTGATCGATATCGATTTCAAACTAAGCAAATTTTGTTTGTTTTCAATTTTAACACGTAGCAGAGTTATGAAATTATATTCCAAATACCGTTTAGTCTGCTGTCTGACCTTATTTTAACATTACTTTGGCAGGTGTTAATTGACGCAATATGCAATGAAAATAAAGCCTTCAAAATGTATATTTATTCTTAAGTCATATTCTTGGCTATACTTATGTTATTCCCGGTATATTTATATTCATACATGTTCATACTAAGTTTAAAACTTATCCGTAGTTTAAACTAATACATAGGTAATATAGTTTTACTATAAGTATAGATACGTAGTAAATAAATAAACTCTTAGGCTTACGATTAGGCTTCAATGGAATGTAAGAATATTTAATGAGAATCTATCAATACTTATTAAATATTTTTTCCTTCCAGTTCTATTTTTAAAATTAAATAAAACAATAGTATTATTTTAAGTGTCAGATACCTGAAAGTGGCAGAGAAAAAAGAGAAATCGAAAACAGATTAAACTCAATCGCGTTAGCAACCCGAGTTTATCGATACCATCTGAATGCGGTCACGTAGCCAGCCATCGCGTGACATATATGTATTACTAGTTGATTATCTATATTAGCAAGACGATCGTTCATTCAATACTTCAATCGGTCAATCATTCACCTGTTCTGTAGTACACTTGCAGTCAGTGAGCCGAACTCCGAATTCAATACAATACAAAATTATTTATTTAACCCAAACATTCAGAAGAAAAGAAAAGGAAAAGAGAAAAACATAAGATACAACATGTTAAATAGGCGGCCTTATCGCTTTCAAGCGATTTCTGCGAGGCAACCTTTGGATAATTGGCCCGAATCGTACCCTCCCTCCCTCATCTTCCACATATTGCGCTCGCGTTGTGCATTCACACGCAGATTTGTCCGCGGACTTATCGTCGGTTACAAATCCGGTGTGTAGGTGCACCATGAATGGTAGTGATTAGATATAACACCATTGAGATTCATTCATTGATTGATATATGGTTAATCGGTGTGTATTGTCTTTGGTCGTATTTATGATGCTATTGTTTGAAGTGATTATCCGGTTTAAAAACGATTAGTTATAAATTTGAATGAATTCGTTTTTTTATTTATAAATACGCTACAAAATAGTATAAACAAATAAGGATTAACATTAAAAAAATGCTACCTACCTTATTACTATCAGACAATCTCTCCCAAATATGAGCATCCAATGAAATTGCTGAAAGGTATTTGAAAATAAATATTTACTCTATATTAAAATAAACAATTTCTGATATACAAATATAAATCGTACATCATAAAGATATCCCGTTAAATTTATTCTGCCTAATTAGATTGTCAGACCGCGAACCGATAAATTATAATCAAACCAATGTTTAGCATTTCACGCCATTTATATTCCGTTTTTTGATATATCTAACGACTTATATCAAACAGTTGATAATTTATTACTTATTAGTTTTGTAGGATATAGATGTTTATTGCATTCATTTCATATAGTTATTAAAGAACTGGATAATATAAAACCTGCTTGACAAAGACGCCGCGGCCGCTCCCTCAGGCTCTGACTTGTGAATGTGTTGCTAAAATAAATTATACCTACTGGTTTTAGAAATGAACTACATATTAGCATTTTTCTAGTTGACGCCTGTCTGTTTTAAATGAGCTTTTTTATGAGCGCTACATTTTTGAAGAAAGGCCTATTGCTCTAGTTATTTAAAGATAGCAAAACTAAAGTTTAAAAATAATTTCTCAAGTTAAAAAAATCTGCTACATTAGCAAAAATAACTTCGTAGTGTTTAGTTGAACATAAAAAAACAATGTGAGAATTAAAGATGTGACAAAACATCTTACAATTATAGGTAATTATTATACATGAATAAAAAATTGTAAAAGACAATGAATTATTCAAATTAAAATCTCGATAATACCCATTTTGTATTCTAAACGTATTCTGCACGCAAGTCGTATTATCTCGAAGGTACTTCAGAAACATTTAACAATAATTGCAAACAATTTCTCTCGCCCAACAGTGTGGCTCATTACGAATAAAGCGCCGACTAATATCACAACTTCAAGCTAGAATGGCTAACAAAATGACATGCCGGTAATAACTCTAGCTTTGGTAATGTTCTGTCTACATAGTACCGTTCATGCTTACCAAGCAGGCATATCGCTATTTCTAAAATTGTATAAGTACCACTACTATTTGAGCCTTGAGGGGTCGAGTAAAATTTAACTTTTAATATACTTAGCTGATGAAACTATATATTTATCTATAAATTTATCAATCGATCTTATAGTGATAAAAATAGACTGTCTTCGCAGAAGAGATCTTTCTAAATTATTCACCTTCGCTTCAAAATAAATAATTTTGAAAGGTCATTTTCATCTTTTATACACAAGAAACTTGCGCAAAATTTCTAATATACGTTGATATGTAAACATTGTTTAATATTTTGTCCCAATTACCTAGTAAATAAATTTTCCTACAGTTTGCGCGAGTCTCAGGATCGTGTAGCCGCAACACAAACCGACCACATTTTCACAGTTGCCTGCCTGTGACCACAAATGAGTTCCGCGTGTCACGATTGTGTATACCAAGCTTTATTGCTTCGAGATAATAAAATAATAGTAAAATACTACTATTTATTAATGAGCGTGAATTTTATATGCTTTGAATGGGATTGTTTCTTATTCATTATTTTTGTGAGGCTCTTTACAGTAAATATTATAGATATTTTTAGAGTGTTATTATAGAATACCCATGAATCTTCTAACAAACAAAATGCAGTCTTCATGAAGTTTTAAAGTCGGTTCAGCTTTTTACAGTTACACGTATCGAAAAACAAACATTCAAATTTATATCTTTATGAATATTAATTTTTGCAAGTATCAAAACAATCGTAACTGTTCAATTTTGATAATTCTTCCAGACAAATGAACACGGTACTCACCAATATCTGATAAATTTACGTTATTTATCTATGGGCAGATTTTTCAATGCTTAGATAAAACTTATCCGTCCAATAAAGTATTACACGATAATATTAAAATGTCACGTAAACTGTCAAATACGGGCAATTAGAATACCTACGTTTTTAAAATGGTAGTTTTATACATTATTCGACGAATAAGTTTTAACCAAGGATTGAAAAATCAGCCCTATGTATTATATTATATATATAAAAATGAAACCCGTTTCGCGTTGTCACGGCATCACGTGTGAACGGCTGAACCGATTTCGATAATTCTTTTTTTATTATATTCCTTGAAGTACGAGGATGGTTCTTATGTAGAGAAAACGTAAATATTTACCACGGCGAAGCCGGGGTGGACCGCTAGTACGATATAACTTCCCTTATTAGTTTATTAACAAACAACTGCTATCGGTCTACCATCAATGTGTATTATAATTAGTTCAGCTATAGCGGCTATAAACCCTGATAGCATATCAAATAATTTGTTTCGCACACGTTCGCGATTGCAATGTAATGCTCTTCCTGGAAAGCGGTTTATTTATGCACTATTAAAAGTATTTTAAAAATCATATAAAGTCAAAAGGATAGAAAAATTGTTATCCTTGAAGAGGTAAAATTTTTGTGAAAATTATCGATTATTGGACTTTTAATTAAATTTATTTAAGCTTATAATACAAAAGTTTTTCGTGATTGTTCTTAGCTATGATTGGTGTGGTAAGTAAGTCATCTTGAACATGTTCAGTTTCTTAATTGTTGTAGTTTTTTAATTGAAACTGCTGTCAGAATCTCAATCTATGTGGTACCTATCTAAACTTTCATTTGTTTTTCTTTGCTTCAGTTGCATTTTGCTTTGCTGCTATTAATGACAAAAAAACCGGCCAACTGCGAGTCGGACTCGCGCACCGAGGGTTCCGTACAAACCTGCAAGGT